>JBBIGC010033606.1:0-12089 GCA_037576955.1 Lepidarchus adonis
ACTGGACACTGCTCTGTCTGCACTCTGTAAGACTGGACACTGCTCTGTAAGACTGGACACTGCTCTGTCTGCACTCTAAGTCTGGACACTGCCCTGTCTGCACTCTGTAAGACTGGACACTGCTCTGTCTGCAATCTGTAAGACTGGACACTGCTCTGTATGACTGGACACTGCTCTGTAAGACTGGACACTGCTCTGTCAGTACTCTTTAAGACTGGACACTGCTCTGTAAGACTGGACACCGCTCTGTAAGACTGGACACTGCTCTGTCTGCGCTCTAAGTCTGGACACTGCTCTGTCAGTACTCTGTAAGACTGGACACTGCTCTGTAAGACTGGACACCGCTCTGTAAGACTGGACACTGCTCTGTAAGACTGGACACTGCTCTGTAAGACTGGACACTGCTCTGTCTGCGCTCTGTAAGACTGATTGTGCTGTTGCTCGCTTTCTTCAAAAAAAGCATGTGTGTGCTTGTGATGGAAGTGAGCAATGGGCAAGTTTTCATCACAATTTGTGTGAACAGAGGTAAAATGGTAAAATATATAAAAAGAAACTGCAGCAGCGGTTCTATAAGGAGGCGTTTTGAGTGAAACTATTGCACACCGTCTCTGTAGGTACAGCGAATCTGCCGTCGTTCTAGTGTTAAAAGAATAGTAAAAAAACAGCCTGTATAACTCTCAAGGATAGAAATTTCTATGTGAAAATGATGAAAGTCTGTTTAATTAACCTCTAATAATAACTCAAGAGAAAAATATTCAGATTGCTTTGTAGTGGTCAGTAATTCTTTGAGGCTATAATGCTAAGGCAGCATGGTTGGTCACAATGTAATTTTTTTACATTATGTTGTGTGCTGCGTGCTGTGTATGAGCTCTGATTGTAAAAGGCATTTATTTTAGCCAACAAACTTTAATAATTTACACAGGCTTTGTATCACGTTACCAACCAGAGCTGGATTTCCCAAAGGCATCTTAGGACCACAATGCTTCTTCGGCGGCAGAGCGAGCGTCCAGTGAAAAAGCTCTTTAGCAGTTAACAACATCTATACAGTAAGAGGCTTTTGGGAAACTGGGCCCAGTGTGTTTGTAATACTGCAAGGTTTATTACAATCACTATCTCTCTCTGTCTCTCTGTCTCTCTGTCTCTCTCTCTGTCTCACTGCTGAAACATAACAGAAAAATGTCTGTGGCTGTCTAGTCTAGCCGCAGCCGCTAGTACAGAATGACATCTGCAGCAAAAGGAATGAAATTGTGATTTTTCTTTTGTGCTGTCACTCCCATCGACACAAAATGGAAGTCTGGAGAGCAGCTTCAGTACAGCTGTATTTCATCACATTTGCAGAGACATCTGCACTTTGGAGAAAATGTATTGTTCTGGTGACTCTACATAGATTTCTTTGAGACCAAGCATCTTTCAAGGTTTTCTATACAAAGTGTATGTGTGTGTGTGAAGGTGCAGTTCAGCTCCAGTTAATTTCTTTAGGAAATTGTGCCCTCACATTAGCAGTTTGTGTGTGTGTGCATGTGTGTGTGTGTGTGTGTGTGTGTGTATACTGTGTCTTGCATTTTGGTTAACCCTCTTCTCTTAACGTCTGTTTCTAAAAGACACAGTGTTTTTTTGTCTATTTCTCTGCTCATATACAGTATAAATACAATTACAGTGATTTTAATGACACCAGCTTGTGATGGCCTTAAAGCTTTTCTCATTTCACACTCATATGTTTCAAAATGCTGCCAATTTCATGTGGCCTAGAGGCACTTTGTCAATAAATATCGGATGTCAAGTCTAAAGGCCTAATTAAAGCCATGTTGCCTGATTTTTTTAGTCGAGCTAACAAATGGAAAGTTGTTTTTCATGAAAAAAATCATTTCAGCATTTGTGCAGACGTTTAGATCTGATCAATATATTTAACCAACATTTAATTTCACTTTGCTAAAATGCTTTCCTCTCATTTAAACTCATTTTAAAGCTTATTAAAAGTCATATACAAATAATATTTTTTATTCAGGTCGATGATATCACAAGTTCTTCATTTAAAAATGTTTTTTGTGTCAACATTGGTACTGACATATATTAGGTGTGCATCCTAAACAGAAAAGTTATTTTAATATTCATTACTAATTTAGATTATGTTTATTATATTGTCATTTAGATTTAGATACACACGCACACACACACACACACACACACACACACACACACACATATATATATATATATTCATATACATATTTATAATGAATAAAATAGTATAAACATTATTTTGTACTAATAATACTTACACTTAATACACTTAAATATATATATATTTGTTAACATTTATCTTATATTTAAAAATATAATCCATACTATGTATTTACATTGCAGATTGTATATTGTTGTATATTATACAGTGGGGAGAATAAGTATTTGACTCGTCAGCATTTTTATCAGTAAGGGTATTTTTAAGTGGCTATTAAACAGCGGACCGTCCCAATAATTTTTTAAATAAATGCCGGGGCTACTATTTGAACATATACGGTCGTCATTTTCACACTCTTTCAGATCTTAGTATCAAGTTTAGCATGTCTGTAAAAGACTATATAGTAAATCATGACTTTTCCAGTCATCTCGTAACTGTAAACTGAACACATTGGTACATTTACAAAGATTTGCCAGTTGCGTAGGCCATTACAAAGCCATGGTTTAATCAGAGATCTTTGTTATTCACTTTATAAGATGCATTTAATCATCCATTTAGCCATGAACAGAATTTTAAGATCAATCAAGCTCACTTGAAGTGTTGTTACCACGGAGTTAGCAGTGTGGTGTGTTGTACATCTGATGCCAGTTCCATCTTAAACACTGCTCTTGTGATTCCTTCCTTGTCTATGAACATAGCCTTTTAGCCTTTTAGCCTTTTAGCTAGCTATCTACACTTTCTACCTCTACTGATGGCAAATTATAGACTTTAAAGGAGAATACAAAATCTAAACTAGCTAAAGAGAGCCTGATGGCCGCCTCACAAATTTGTGAGTCAGTGAGGGCACTATTGGTTTGCTCTCTGAATGACTAACATTAGCATCTCTCTCCCTCCACCACTCACAGTGAGGCTAGTCAGCACTGGTGCCTGTTACAGTAGCTGGTGTAACAAAAGTGGAAGCTTGCTTTCTCCTTAAAGGGCATTCGGGCTATTCAGTGATCATTTGAAAGGAAGCAGTACATAGCTTCATTGGGTTTGGACGTAGCTTTACCCGTGTTGACTGTATATTGTAGCGGAGCTGAGGCTTAAGGGGGGTGCTGGTGCCACAGGTCCATCTGGGAGTTCATTTTGTGTGTTTGGACGGTGTTTTGTGGTGTTTATTGTGGGGTTTGTTTGTGTGTGGGTATTTGTGGGACTGATTTGGGTTATGTGTATAGTTAGGGGATAAATGGCTTGACCCACCCTCACTGGAAGGTGGGTTCAGCCATAGCAGTCAGGAGAGTCTGGGAGTTCATGCTTGAGTTGCTCTGTGTGTTCTACGTCATGCTTTGGAGCCCTTTTAAGGACTTAAATAAAGCGGGCTCTGTCCCATATTGAGCAGTTCTCTCTTGTCAAGGCTCCATCATTTTCCCTCTGAAAAGTTCACAAGCTAAAAATCATCACAGTATCAGATGAAAGAATGTTTTTACACCTAATAGATTAGAAGTCTGGCAATGGGGTAATGTATATTAGCCACTTTAACATTTCATCATTGTCAATTTGTGTGTAATTAATTGTATAGCAGTTATTTACATTCTACAACTTACATCTGCACGTCTAACTTTTCAATTTCATACTGAAAAAATTATAATGCAGAAGAACTAGAGGAATACTTATCATGTATTATGTAGGAACATTTGCTTAATGTATTTCACGACAAAATACCTTCATAAATGGTAAAATAATTGTCTGATTAAGTACACAAATGTGGTACAATATCTTTGCTTGTTTCAAAGGAATAATAAATAAATCAGCTTAAATTACTACATTTTTTGTTACTTCTGAACTTATGAAAAATGTCCCCTTTACAAACCATAGTTTTATCCACTGATACTTAGCTATTGTAACGTATTCTGAATAGCGGGTGCATTGTCTTTAGGTGTCCCATCGTCAAGTGTCTGTGGTGCACCTGCTGAAGACGATACGTTTGTTGCGACTGCTGCGTCTGCTGCAGAAGATGGATCGCTTCTCACAGCACAGTACAGTGGTGCTGACCCTACTCATGTCCATGTTTGCCCTGCTCGCCCACTGGATGGCCTGTATCTGGTACATCATTGGCAAGAAGGAGATGGAGAGCAACGCACATACGCACTCCTGGGATATAGGTGAGATTATTATATTCACATGCACACATCAAAAACCACCATAAAACTTAAATTACCTTCAGCACAGGCTCTACAATGTCATTTGTCATAAAGTTATGTAGCTAGTATAGGATAAAATATCTATGTAATTGTCATCGCCTTCAGTCAGCATTACATAACAAGCCCAACACTCAATAAGGTGAGCGATAAATATATGTCCATTAACATTAGAAGGTCTTTTGCTGCAGTGTGCAATTTAAACAGGGCAACAGAGTGAGCCAAGAAGGAGGTCTGGGTTTAGCCAGCATTTGTTCTTAAAATATTTACTGCAAAACTACAGGCACTGTACATACATGCTGGATAAAATAACATTCAAATTACATTACATCTAGTGCAAGTAATTTAGCCTGAACGCAGCTTTCTATAGACATACTTTACTTTGGACATCACTCATGGCTTTGACTGGTGCTAAGGGCAGTCAGAACATAAGTCTTAAAAGTGACTTCCCTGTGAACCTTTTCTTAAATAACAATTTAGTAATTTAGTAGAGTAATACAGCTAATGCTGGGTTGATTACATGACTAAAATGTACTTTTCAATCAGTAATCTATAATATGTAATTATATGCAATGATTTGTACAAACATGTTTTAATATTAAGTCTATTTTTGAGAATAATTCACAATTACTTTTTATTTTGCTAAAATTAACATATATTTTCATGATTTAAAATTTGAATATCGTATAAAATTTTAATGATGTGTTCTGTGTAGAAGATGTGAATAGCAGCATACAACTGTAATCTTACTTTGGATTTCTCTATTAATTTTATTTTATTTTATTTTATTTTATTTTATGTTGTTTAATTTAATTTAATGTAATTTATTGTAATTTTATGTAATTTAATTTAATTTAATTTAATTTAATTTTATTTTATTTTATTTTATTTTATTTTATTTTATTTTATGTTGTTTAACTTAATTTAATTTTATTTAATTTAATTTAATCAGTTTCCCTGGCAACACAGCTCTTATATAATTCATGGGCACAATCAAAAATTGATAGAGTAAATATATATATATACTTTGTGATTGGAGGGTCACAGGTTCATGTCCCGGCCCAGGCACCACTGAGGTACTGTCCTGCTGCACTACAACCTGGGTGGTGTTGATAGCTGCCTGCTGCTCCACCTGTAAGTGAGTTAAACACAGGGCTCACATTTCATTGTGGTGATGAAGTGTGTTCACAATGTTCACCTTCATGAAAGCCTCTGTTTGGCAATATGAGTCCGGACTCGACCTGATCCCTGATCCTTGTTAAACCAGAGCACTGAACAGGTTTGCCGACTCCTTAACACGGCCTCCTGTAGTGTTCAGTCACTGCTTTACTGAGAAAAGAGAAAGATGGAGAAAGAACATGACACTGTGGGTGTGATGAAGAGCTTACAGGAAGATGAATGACAGCGCAGGACTGGAGCTGCAAAGTGAAGGATGGCATGACGATGCTGATATGAAGAAAGGGGAAAAAAGAAGGAAAATGACAAAAGGAGAAATGAGATAGAGCATTCATGCAAGAAAGGACGGACTAAGGAGCCATTGAGAAGAGAGAGCCCTACGGTGGCTACGGCTGCACCCCACCCTCCTCCACCGGCTGTAATTAGGCCCAGCGAGCAATGCTGTGGTCAGCACTGACGGTCACTGCTGGGAGAGGGCAGAACTCTTTCCATCCCCTTTGCCGTGACGCCACTGACCCCCAGGCCTACTCTGGAGGGCAGTTACTATAGCAACAACAGTCTGGAAATCGTATGTGTGGCCCAGTGAATATAAGCGTGTGTAAAATTGCGAGCTGCTTGGTGGCTTGGCTGACAATTAAGTAGAGGCTGTGGTAAAGTGTAACAGCAGTGAATGGCAGGAATGTGCCACGGCAGAATCCACCGGGGAGCTAGCTAGTGTAAATTGCCTTTTATTATGGCTCTGTCCTCCATGTCAGTGGTTTCCAAACCTCGGCAAATATTTACCAGAGTAAAACTGCTGATCTGGATTCAGTTTTACATCTTTCATAAAGGGAGGCTGTGCCATGCTTCATGCTATTCCGGTGTGAAATGAAGGCTTAGTAGAATTGTTACTGAGAAAAAGAAGCTGGTATATACCAACAGAACCTCTCAGATCTGTGCCTTTCAGAATTTAAATGCTTTTCTCTTTCTGTGCCACATTTACTAATACGTTGCATTGACTGAATGAATTTTTCTACTTAAACCAGTTGGAAACTACAAATAATTATGCCCCTTTCCACTGATGCAGATATCAAGCTTCTGTAGGATGGATGGATTCTTCTTCAGCTTCTCCTTCTTTTTGTGTGCCTTCAAAATAATGAATAATGCAATTGGATATTAATCCCATTGTTATACCTTGAGGGAAAGTTTACATATGACACATGTGATTCTGTACAGTATTTTTTTACTGCCTCTTTCAGGCTGGTTGCCCGAGTTGGGCAAGCGACTGGAGTCTCCATACGCCATAGCCAATGGTTCTACCGGCAGTGGCCCATCCCTGCGCAGCGTCTACATCGCCTCACTCTACTTCACCCTCAGCAGCCTGACCAGTGTGGGCTTCGGCAACGTCTCGGCCAACACGGACGCTGAGAAGATCTTCTCCATCTGCACGATGCTCATTGGAGGTGAGGAACTGTGTGTGGATGTGACTCTACGTTTCATTTTTGACCGTCAGGCACAACTTTCTATATGGGGTGAATATGCTGATGTCAGCAAAAAACTATTAATATATAATATAGATAATAGAACAGGGCCGTGACAACACAGACACAGCACTGCATTTTTATATATTTTTAGATTAAATTGAGTTAGATTTTTTCATTTCCAGATGATGCACATCTTCAGCTTCCTCTGTTACCACCCCAATGTTCTCTTACCACATAGGCTCATTTCTGCATAATGTAGAAGCATTTTCTCTAGTTTTTGAAACACTATCATGTTTTAATGGCTCATGGAGACAAATCCATGCTCAGAAAACATCCTCAATCAGGTGGAATATGTAATCAGTGAGATTTTCAGTATCTGCATATGCGTTTAACAGTTTAAAAACCATAAATTTCATGTTCGGGATAATGTGTCAGTTCTGAACAAAACACCCGAGCCATATATGTCCAATTTGCACTTAAAATTAACGTCATACAACCTCTGTCTAGCTCGGATATGTGTAGACGTGTATTTTCCTCTCCATGTCTGCAACACCACAGCTGTGTGTTCTGTTGTGAAATGTGTGGGCAGTGGACACAATAGTGGTCAGTACAGTATGTGAATTCAGTTTTGAATTAAACATAAGTAGGCTGAGGAGTTGTTCACACAATAACACCTTGTTATCTGTCCAGACTGTTTGGGTGCATGTGTGTGTTTGTGTGTGTGTGTGTGATTTGTTTTTATAGTAGTAAATGGGTTGAACAGAGGTCCCACCAGCTGTTGGTTCACATTAATAATTCATGGCCTTTATTTTGTGAAATGTCACCCCCAGCCTGAGGGCAATCCCGTCCTTCTCCCTGTGCAATAGTAATACATACATACACACAGTCCAGATACACACACATGTGTCTCTCTGACAACAGCATGTACATGTGTAATCAGACACCGCCTGTATCTTTCTCGGAGCATTTACAGTATGGTGGGGTAGGACAGAGGTCTGGCATTCTGGAGAACTCATGCTACATTCCAATCCCAATTTTTTGGATTTTTGGCATCAAAGTGCTTCGATCTGCTGAAAAAATGAATCGAGAAGTTTCAGTATGACTCGCATATTATTGTGTAGTATTTTGTGCCCCATCTGACTTTAATCATTTCATTTTGAAGTAAATTGTTCTGGTAATTGAAAAAAAAGTTCCCTTATCACATGTGCATGTAATTACAGAAAGTTTTTTTTCTTCTGTATTTCCCTTTGTCAGTGTGTTTTGCTTCAATCCAAATGCCAAACTAAAATTTCGACTGATTTCTCTGTGGTATTGGAGGATTTATGGGTAGGCTGTATAGATCAATAGCTAGCAGAAATGACCAACATTGTAGAGGTGTGTTTTTTGCCCCCTAATTTATGTTTTGATGTTTGCAGTTTTACGCTAAGTTTGGGCACCACTTGATAAATAACACATTGTGGTGATTTTGTAATTGAAAAGATGTTAAATCAGTCTCTCTAGGACATGGAAAAATATACAATATTTTCAGCAAACATTGATGCATGATGCATTTTTATGCCATAAATTGAACAAACTTTAAAAAATGTGCAAAGGTTTGGGCACCCTAAGAGTTCCAAAGTCTCAGATTATTTTTTTTACAAGATTTCAGACCTTAATCAGCTCATTAGATCTGATGCATGGTAACAGCTGCCATTAGTAAATGCCATTAGTAAATATCAGCTGGTGCCAATTTTAAAGCTTTACAAATACTCTGACTTTGTGCACACACTTGTGGACACTCAACAACCATGGGTTCCTCTACTCTCTGAGAAAACTGCTCGTATGCTGGTCAGAAGGACAGATCAAAATCCCCATTTGACTGCAAAAAAAATCTACAGGAAGATTTATCAGACTCAGGAGTGGTGGTGCACTGTTCCACATGACCTTCATTGAAGAGTCAGCAGAAGAAAACCTTACCTGCATCCCCATCATAAAATACAATGTCAGAAATAAGCAACAGAACATCTACAGAAGCGTTTTGGTTGTGCTGTGGACTGATGAAGTTAAAATAGAATCTTTGGCCACAATCAGCAAAGACATGTTTGGAGAAAAGAAGGAGCAGCATGTCATGAAAAGAACACCTTGTCAATCATTAAGCATGGAGGTGGATCTATCAGGCTTTGGGGTTGTGTTGCAGCCAGTGGCACAGGAAACATTGCACAGGTGGAGGGAAGAATGGATTCCACTAAATACCAGCAAATTCTGGAAGTAAACATCAAAAAAAGAGGATGATCTTCTACAACAGGCCAATGATCCTAAACAAAACACATAATCCACCATGGACGACCTCAAGAGATACAAGCTGAAGGTTTTGCAATGGCATCACAGTTCCTGATTTAAACATCATTGAAAATTTGTGGGTGGATCTTAAAAGAGCTGTGAGCAAGACGACTAAAGAACATTACAGAACTAGAACCTTTTGAAGGAAGAATGGGAAAAATCCCAAGTACAAGAACTGAAAGACTTTTAGCTCTAAAAAGCATAGCAGAGTGCCATGATAATGTTTTTAAATCTTTGTTTAATTAATAATTGTTTAAACTATGAAAATATTGTGCATTTAAAATGACTTTAATTATAAATGAACAAAATATGTTATTTATGGAGGGGTGCCCAAACGTTTGCATAAGACTTAAATGAAGGCTTATTTCCAGTAGCCACTATTGGTCACTGGAATATATAACATATTGATATTCATTATTCCATTATTCTCATTATTATGATGACATTCTGATTAAAACAAGGAAGTTTTGTGATGTGTGATCTTAGATGTTTAAGCACATAATAATTCTGAATTTTATTTTCTGTGTGTGGACTTATGCATTTCTCATGCATACATTGGTATTATGTTATAAATGAAATTGGAATAAATAAAATTAATTGTAATGAATCTGGTAAATTTGGTGTTTTAAGCAAATTGTATCACATTGTATGTGTGTGTGTGGTTTATATTAAATGAATTGTTTTGATCAATCTATGTAGTGCAGGTGTTTTTAACAAATCTACAGTAAGTGTTTTTTTTCTCTGGCTGTGTTTGTGTGTGTGTGTGTGTGTGTGTGTGTGTGTGTGTGTATGTGTGTGTGTGTGTGTGTGTGTGTGTGTACTATCAGCACTCATGCATGCCCTGGTGTTCGGTAACGTGACGGCCATCATTCAGCGCATGTACTCCCGCTGGTCATCGTACCACACGCGCACCAAAGACCTTAAGGATTTTATAAGAGTGCACCACCTGCCCCAAAGCCTGAAGCAGCGCATGCTGGAGTACTTCCAGACCACCTGGTCTGTCAACAACGGCATTGACTCCAACGAGGTAACCCCACGAGCTCGACAAGTGTGACTGACTGGAATTAAATCTTTAAAGACGACCTACGCATGTGGGAATCACTGTGGTGTCAAACTCTACACATTCATGATGAGTGCAACGTTTGAATTGCAAAGGCTGCAATTTTATATTATATGCTACTATATCCAATATTATCAACACGTTTTACAATACCAATTCTAAAAAGTTTGAATGTGTAAAATGTGAATAAGAACAGAATGCAAATCTCATAAACCCAAGTTTTAACATTAGACGACAGAAAACATAGTAAATGTACCGTTTTTAATTTGATGGCAGCCACACATCTTAAAATATTTAGGGCAGGACCATGTTTACCTGTGTGTAGCATCCCACCTTCTTTGAACAGTTGACTTCTGGGAAAGAAATGTTGTTCCATTCTTGTCTTGTCTGTTGGTGAAAGGTCTGGACTGCAGGCAGGTCAGTTGTGCAGCTAGATTTTTCTACTATGAAACCATGCTGCTGTAATAGATCCAGTTTAGCATCGTCTTACTGAAATACACAAGATATTCCCTAAAAAGATGTAGTCTGGATGATAGCATGTGTTGCTCTAAAACCTTAATATACCTTCAACAGTGATGACGCTTTTCAAGATGTGTAAGCTGCCAATTTCATAGGCACAAATATACCCCCATTCAATTGGAGATGTAGGCTTTTGAACTAATTAGTAATAAGATGGTTCCTCCCCTTTTTAGTTTGGAGGGTCTGGCATCCTTGTTTTCCAAAAGGAATTTCAAATTTCAATTGGTCTGACCACCGAACAGTTTATCACTTTACCTGAGTCTGTTTAAAATGAGCTTTGGCCGAGAGAAGACAGTTGTGTTTCTGGATCATATTAATATATGGCTTCTTCTTTTAATGATATAGCTTTTGTGGACGGCCTGGCAAACTTCACAGGCATTGATTTCTGAAAGTGTTCCTGAGCTCATGCAGTGACTTCCATGATGTCGCCTGAGGACATGAGCGTCTAATATTGATTTCCTGAGAGTAAAGGGAAGAAAAGGAAGGAATTTTCAAACTAAACTTAAACTACAACTTAAAACACACACATGCACAGTTCAGGTAGCAGAACACTTACCTGGATTTTCAGGCACAAATGTCTAATAATCTCAGAGTAACTCAACTAGTTTGCATAGAAATATATGTAGTTACTGAATAATATAATCTACAATGTAATGAGCCTGGGGTTTAAATATTTTCTTGTTTTTATCACAGCTTTGTAAACGTTAAAATATATATTAGATGAAAAACGAATTCCCCCCCAAAAAAATTTTTGAACAAAACCAATGCTCACCTATTCAGATGTTACAAATGCTTCAAATCAATTTCCTTTTTATTGTATCTTCTTAATTTTCTACTTCTGAAGTTTAACACATGTATTAAAATGTATCATATTATAGCCTTTACAGTGAGCCACTAAACAATGGCAGGGATATTTTGGGACTGATATTAATGACCAGTAACCACTAGTGACAGAGATTATTAGAGAGAGAGAGAGAGAGAGAGAGAGAAACAAAGAGAAAGAAACAGAGAAAGAAACAGAGAAAGAGAGAAAGAAAGAAAGAAAGAAAGAAAGAGAAAGAAAGAAAGAAAAAGAAAAAAACAGAGAAAAAGATTGATAGACAGACAGACCAACATATAGATAGATAGATAGATAGATAGATAGATAGAGATAGATAGATAGATAGATAGATAGATAGATAGATAGATAGATA
>JBBIGC010033615.1:0-12089 GCA_037576955.1 Lepidarchus adonis
CTGTATATGTGAATTATCGTCAAATGCTTGACAAATGTTTCCTTTATTAAAGCATTGTTCAGTTGTCTATAAGCCAACTTTTTAATATAGATACCAATGCTAATTCAAAAAATTAGGTTATGTTGCAAAAAATTATCAGGACATCCCTACAAAAAATAAAAGGTGGAGAAATGGCAACTACTTCTACCTGAAAAAATACAAAAAATATCTTGCCTATAACATGAAATTCAATAATAACTTATAGCTTAAAAATGCTGTAAAATTAGTTAAAATTGTGCACTTTTGCATCGTATTTCAGTCTTATCTAAACATTCTGCGCTTCCATAAATACATATTAAATATTTGGTTAAAGCATTAAATATTGTTACTAGTTTTTCCAGGAAATATCCATTACTGAAATGAGTCTGATATCATTGTGCGTTCCTACCCCAATAACTTCTCTGTATCTTCATCCTGATCTGTCAGGCCCATAAAATTGAGCAGATGACCCACAAAAGCTACATGCTGCCAAACCTCAGAGCTTCCTATGAACCATTGTTGCCGTGATTACAACCACAGGATGGAACAGTTGTATATAGAAGCTCTTTCACGTGCCATCAGGATAGACTGTGATGTTCTTCAATGTTTTTGTCCAGACTTTGCACTTAGCTTGCTCATTTTCTTCCTTGTCCTATACCATTCTGATTCATTTGGCACCTGCAGAGAAGATTACACATCCTCTTTCTCACACACACTCGCACACAGGGCTTCAATAAGATAGATCTCCAGTCCTCTTAGAAGCAACCTTCTGATCCCCAGCTCATGGATTTACACATCAAGTGCTTCCAGGTGTGTGATTTTGACCAATCTCATCTCTCTCATAAAGGATATAGGCTGTCGATATGCAGCTTTGAAATGATAGCATGAAAGAATACTGGATGTTCAAAGTCCTGGTCTACTAGGAGCTTCTTCAGTGCTTCAATCAGAGCCTGCAAAAAATAACTTTTATGGTGAATATGTGGTTGCGGAACTCGGTGATTGACAGAACAGTTACTGACATTGAAACTGGCTTGTTACTCTGTACTCTTGTCCTGTGTGAAATTTGTGTACAATAATTCTGTCAACCCTTTCCAAATATAATGTTTGATTATTCATTCAAGAGAAACACCAAAGCATTTCCAAATGCTTTATATAGCGAACCTCTCTCTCTTTCTGTGGTCGAGTTGGCCTGTGAGATCTCAGTCATCATTACCAAGTGGCTATTGTTGAATTCTTCAATCATTTCAGCCCGACAGTGACATTAAGTCCTTGTCTACACGGGTGTTCAAATTTGAGATAGATGAACGCGTGTTGAGCTACCTAGGCTTTTTGAAACGACTTCAGTAAGACTTTACAATTGGTTGACTCTGCTGAACACCAACCTGCAGCCAATAATGCAATGCTGTTTTTGTACCTGTGGGGGCAGTAATGAGGATGTCCAGGTTCATTTTTAATAAATAAATAAATAAATAAATAATAAAAAATCATGTAATACTCTGCGTATGGTGATATGGTCATATATATATATGTTAAAAATATAAAACGTCACCATATGTGGAGGATTTTTAAAATAAACAATAAATGTATAATCAGAGTACAGAATGTTTATTAGAACTTTATTAGAGCTGAACCTTCTCGCCCTTATGTTAAAAATCCTCCTGGCAGACTGCACAGCACGCAAAGGATCATGGGATATATTCTGTCCTCCACATCGGTAGAATTACGACATCTAAACGAAATGTAGGAGCTCATCAGGATTTCTGCCCAAATTTGACGTCATACAAATGTGCAGCCAAACAAACGCCAGCTCTCAAATCCCATGTGGACGGACTGACTCGCTTCAACGTGCAAAAACACTGTTGCCGTTTAATCTGCGCTCGAAAATGTTTGATTCAGGCGCTCGTGTGGACAAGGCCTAACGCTGTATGACAGTGCAGTGCATTCAGTGCCCACATGGCTTAAACAACAGACAAAGACGGGACAGAAATATCTGCATTGTGTGGTTAATAGTGGTAATAATGATGACTGATATAATAATATGAATATACTATAATATGCATAATATTGCAACATAAGCAATCATATATGTTGCTCCTTTGTTGCCTTATTTCTGTAATAGCCTTCATAATGATGGTTTTAGATATAACCACATTCATTCATTATCCAATTGGCTTGTTCATTTCAGGGGGAGGGAAACTAGAGCCAATCCCAGCTGAATGTATGTCATTTAAATAGAAATGCACTTAAATGTTCAAGTAGGTGAAATTTTTCTACTATCACAACAACAAAAAATGCTACTAAAGAGTTTAAGATTTTAGATTGCGTGCAATGGTGCAGTTCACACTAAAATTGATCCACACCTCACGGCCTGTCATAAACAGAGGTAAATGCCAATACACCAGTGCTGAAGGGCTGTGAAACCTGAAGCATAGCCACAGTGAGGAGGTCCAGAAGTACTGTAGTGTGTTTATAGAGGTTGTGTTGTATTGAATATTGCACAACAATCTTCCACACGCGTGCAGGTCCCAGGTTAACTCTTCTACAAAGCGAAGCATAGCTGAGTCCCTCGCTGTTTTTGAGTGAGAACTGGATCACTAGAATCATTTTACAAAATATCAAATATCCACAGGCATGAAATATCTCTAGCAATGAAGAACAGGTAGAAGCGAGGTAACCTGCAAGGCCGCTCTGGGGTTGAACTGCATTCTATGTCCATTTTTCTTCCCACTCTCTCTATGTTTTTTAGAAGGCTGTGTGCAAAACAGTGATTTGTGACTGGTGGTAAATAAAATACAAAAACCTTTTAGGGAAGAAATGAGAATTTTTACTCCTAAAATATCAGGGGGTGAAGAAATTCCCAGTGCCTTTTAGTCAGGTTCTCAAAATTCACTGTTTATTCTAGTTTTGAATTATGCAAAACATATTTAGTCTCAACAGTCATGTTGATTTTCTAAAGGCACATTTAAATGCATATGTATTGTTTTTTAATTTAATACATTGAATAAAAAAGGTTTGTTTCTGCACTGTAAAAGTTCAATTGTACCTGTAATGTTTTGAAGAGTCGGAAATAGCGTAAGAGTCTGGTTTAATCCACTATAAAGACACAACAGACTTACACTAGAATACACTGTTCCAACTGTGAAAAAACTACATAGACAAAGATTTTAAAAAACAATGGCTTAAATACATAGAAGGTAATGACATGAAGACCTAACTCATGGCAGAATAAGAGGAAAAGACAGGACGTGACAAAAACACCTGACAAGACAACAGCAAGACCGTGACAGTATTGTTTTGACTTGTATTAAGTTGTGCTGTGTGAGCCTGTCTGGTTTATGAGCCATGTTCCTATGTCCATGTATGAGAAGGGAGGCCGGCTATGTTATACAGGAGACGGTGATGTAGATAGCAGACAGAATGCCCCAGACACATTTGAATCTAAAGTCTGACTTTGGTTTTTAGAGCATTGATGGAACAAAGCATGGATTATTTTGTGACGGCCGTATCTCTGTGTGTCTCTTCCCCACGCTTCTTTTATAGTGACTGGATAAAGCTACAATGGAACTGTCAATGTGAGTAAACACACATCGCTGGAGAGCTTCTTTAAAAATGTGGAAAGACTCAGTAATCCAAGTGTGCAGAATGGCACGTCCCCACCAATATCTACCATTTGCTGAACTGTCCTCAGCAATAATTTAGGTCAGAGAAGAAACATAACGCTCAATAATTTGTCTGGTATACACAGGGTTAAACTAGCGCTGTAGGGGAAGGCATTTCATGGGGAGTAATGCATTGTAATGCATTGTGTACTTTGGTGTCTGGTGCAGGAAAATAAGTGGAAAGAGTTGCTTTAAGGGAAGTGTAGTTCGGTTGGTAGCGCAACTTCCCAAATGACAAAGGGGAACAGAAGTGCAGTCTTGGAGCTGAAGTAGTAGTTTCTTGGTGCTTCTGACCACGGTCGTAAAGCTAATACGGTAACGGTAACAATAGCATTACTTATGTAAATTAATAAACCCCATGTTTCTGTGATGTATGACTACGTCACTCTCGTGTGATATATCGATTATCACAGAATCTATGTATCATGATATTATGGCTACGGTGGGACACATATCGCATATCTTGAGATACCCTGCAATTCCCACCCCTATATTTTATTGTATTGTATTGTAGTTATTTATTTTTTTATTTTTTTATTTTACAGGGACAGTGGATAGTTAATATCCCACCCAGAAATACCTTTTCTACTTTTCTATAGTCAGAGCAAGTGATACAAGGACAGAACAATATAATGATAATATAATTTGCAGTAAAATGTGAAGTGCAAGAGATTTGGAGCTGGAGTCACAGGACAACCGGAATCTATATCCTGGAATCCAGTTCATGTCTCAGATTAGCCATAGATTGTTTAGATCAGGATTACCTTGTTCTAGGCTATTTAAGAAAGACAAACTTTCTGTGTTATGTTTTGCCAGATATGCCTTAGCATGCAAATCTTTCTCTTGGCTCTCTGGTCTGGAATTTTGCCTGTTCCACTGGATTCTCCTTCTGCATTGTGATTTAGATTTGTTTCTTTGGAAGCTCTATACCCTGCCTGTTTTTGAAAAATGTTGCCTTGAATTAATTTTTTTTAGATTATTTGGTTTTCTGGTCAAGTTCATTGCATAAAAACGTAGAATTGCAGCGTCCAGTCATTAATGATCCCTGGGCCTGGTTTGATTTCAGCCATATGTTTACTTAATGTCTAACACTGCTAAAAATGTAGTTATAATCATTTGCAGCTTTTGTTGAAAAGGGCAATCTGGGTGGAGTTTGTATGTGCATTCAGTCTTGTCAAGATTTAAATTTAGACAAGACTGTGTAAGGAAGTCAGAGATAGTAGAGATGACTGCTAACATTATGCAACTTGCTTTCCTGTTCTGACATGAACAAAAATAACGGTATAATTTGCAGGTATCTGGGGCATACAGTAAGTGTAGCAATGACATATAAGCTAAAGAGCAGTGGACCCAGAATAAACCCCTGTGGAATGCCAGTAAAGAAAGTGATTAAGAGAGCGTTAAGTTACACCAAAAGCACATTGTTATTTACAGTTTGAAATATCATCAGTCTAAAATGCTGTTCCTACAGTCCCACCTCTGTGCAGCTCGGATATAATTTGCTCAATGAAATAAGTGTAATATCGATGGCACCTTCTGATATAAAATTGCATTGGATGAAGTAAGACAAGGAAAATACAAAAATTGCTCTGTTACCACTTTTTCTTTCATCTTAGAAGTTAGTGGTAGAAAATGTATTGGCCTATAATTTGCCATGTCTCTTAGTATACAGTGCTTGAATATTGGTGTCACAAATGCAGATTTCCAGGCATTTGGGAAAATTAATAACCTTTTTCAGCCCTGTCCAGACATGGTGTTGGTTTAACAGTTTTCACAGTGCGTATTATTATTATGTCTGAAAGCTCTCTGTTTGTGCCAGGGTCTGAGAAAATAGCTATTAAACGCATGTTTCATGACAATTTCAAATCTTTTTGATTACTAGGTCTACATTTTTTATGCTAATCATTTTATTGTTTTCTGTGGCTTCAAGTATGAGATTGTTTTTTTTTTATCTGAATTTAAATCTTCATTAGTCTTTTTCAGATTTCAGAGCTGTTTTCAGAGCAAATCTTTATTTTTTCATCAGGCTCCACAACTGATTAGTCAATTACTCTTCTTATGACAAAACATTTCACAATACATTTCCTAGAATACTCTTCTGTATCTGTAAATAATTGGCAAAAAGAATGTGGTATTTAGCTACAGGGATGTTTGTTGTAACTGCTGGAACAGGAAATGGTGTAAGGAGAGAAAGAAAAAAGAATATAAAAAAAACCTGGAAGCTCATGGTTCAAATTGAGGAAAAAATGATGAAGACTTAGCATTGGATATCACAATCCAATGATCAGTGATCCAGAGGAAATAGGAAAATAGGAAACACTTGTGGGCTGTAATTTTTACCAAAGGGGTTATTACTATGTTGTCGTTGAAACATTAGAGGATCATTTTAAAATTAAGATGAAATTAGAATTTGGTGTTTTCAAATGTTATGCCAATCAGGCATGAGTGGACATTTTGTTTAATAAAAAATGGCATCCATAAAGAGGATTTATAAAGACCTCAAAAAAATAGTTGTTGATGCTTATCAGACTGAAAAAGTTGATAAAACTGTCTATACTGAAGACTCCAGTCAACAGATTCTGTACAGTTGAAGAAAATTTCAAGAACACTGTAGTTCCCCCATGACAATCGATCACTGAGCACTGAGAAAAGAGAAATAGTCTTCAAAATGAAGGCCTCTTTCATATATTAACATTCACAAGTCTACCATCAGAAGACTGAAAAACTATGATGCTCATGAAAGGGTTGCAAGAAGAATGCCAGTTTGCAAGGGCAAGCCTGGGGTCTATTCACATTTAATGGATCTTTATTTTTGTTTTTAGTTTTAAATAAGAAATGTTAAGTTTGGGGAAATGAGAAGACTGCCTTTCAATGCCTAAGGACCTTACTGTATCTCATATGTGAAACATGGTGGTGGTAGTATCATGGATTTGCTGCATCTAGGTTAGTACATTAATGAATTCAGCACTTTGGTCCTGTGCTGGTATAAAAGTGCTTTATAAATAAAGTTGCATTGGATTGGATTGAATTCTGAATAATACCCGTGAATTCTAAAGGAAAGTGTCATCTGTTAGTGAAAAATGAGTCAGCATGAGGACAACGACCCTCAGCCCTCTACTAAAGAATGGTTAAAGAAAAGAAAAGTCATGTTTAGGAATGGTCAAGTCAAAGTTGCCCTTAACCCAATAGAAATGTGGGACAATACAAAGTTAGCAGTTTGTGAGAAACCCATCAACATCCCAGAGCCAGGGTACAGAACTGAAACAAATGTTTACTTATTTTGGTCACTTAATATGTAATTTGGATTATTTTTTCAGGAAAACCAACTGCCAAGTACAGGGGGTATTCGACTCACGACGGGGTTCTGTTCCTCATCTTCCGTCACAAGTTGAAACATCCTTAAATAGGTGTCTACTAGGGGTGGGCCACAATATCGATATTGCAATATATCGTCGTCCTTGATCACGCGATACGATAATTGATATGCCGACGGCAACACACATTGCTGGAGAGCTTCTTTGAAAAGGAGGAAAGTCTCAGTAGTAGTAGCGTTTGCTGAATTGTCCTCAACAATAATGTAGAACTGAGAAAGAAGCGTATTTCTGCATAATGTGTCCGATACAGAAAGGGTTAAGCGTTAGTTTTAACCGCGTTTATGTCTGAGAAATTATGGAGCAATACGCTTCTGTCTCAGTTCTATGACTAAGAGGAATGTGTGGAACTCCTTGTAAATCTCACATCAGTGTTGTCATGTCTGAATTTATGCTTGATTGTTCCTGTACCTGGAAGATGCTTTGGACAAAACGCCAGAAACATGAATAAATGTAAATGTTGTTAGCACGATGCTAACGCTACTTGCCAAGTGACAGAGTGGAACAGAAATAAAGCTCTGAAGCTGAAGTAGCAGTTTCTCTGACCTTCCAATCGTAGTCGCAAAGCAAATATCAGAAAGTTAACAATATCGTTGCTGTTACTTATGTAAGTTAATAGTTAATATTGATACGTACTTGTCGTGCGATATATCGATTATCGCGATATTATCGTTATCGTGGGCCATATATCGAATATCGTATCGTGAGAGACCCTACGATTCCCATCCCTAGTGTTTACATGTGTTATTTCCTAGGGCCATATCTCTGTCAGTCCACCAGAGGGAGACACTCACCCACCTGAGGCTCTGTTTAGCCCTTTTCTGGGCGTTTTATTATATTTGCTTTCACTTTCACTTTGCCTTTCACACCATAGAAAAAAAAACAAAAAAAGCAGAGTTTGGGGCAGCGTTGTAACCACGAATCATCGTAAGTCGAGTACATCATAAGTCAAGGACCCCCTGTATAATGTTTATTTTTTTTACCTACTCTCTCATGAGTGTGTAATCATTGTACATTAAAACGAGCGAAAATATGTCATATTTATATTTAATACAGACGTGACGGTAAGTTCTTTTCATGTAGAAATTTGACCAGGGCTTCTCGCATACAGCTGTTAATGCACCTGATAAAGTGGCAACTAAGTGTAAACTTCCATGTGTAAACTGCTTCTGAACTTGTGTATACTGTTCTATAAAAAATCTTTGCTAAGACTAATTGCTCTTTGACACTTGAGAGGTACTAATAAGAAAAATGTCATGGTACATGGCAATGGCTCTGTTTCCTCTAGTCATTAATTATCAGAGTTGATCATGCAGGAAATATTGTTCAGTCATTAGAAACTGCCATTTCTCTAATCACTCTTACAGGGATATGGATAGATAGTGAGAGAGAGAGTGAGAGATAGTGGGGAGTGTGGGGAACAGTAATAACACCATTTCCAGGTGGTCATGAGGAAAAAAATTCTATATATGTTTTTTTTCTCTCCCAGTTTTACTTATAGTCTCCATCAAATCCCTGGTTTGGCCTCAATCAGTCCTCCATTCCATTAAACCCGGTTCTGCTAGAGTTTCTCACATCCATGCAACGGCTGGAGGCCTGGAGAGAAGATCTGGAACCAAACCTGTTCTTCTAAGCAGCAAGTGTAGAATTTCGGTGAAACTGGGAATCTGGATAATTTTCAGTCTACATAGAACAAGACCAGAAAGCACTGTTGAATAGGTATGACCTCAGAATGCATTGTATGAGAACCATTTGTCATTTAGGTATATATCGTATTTTCCTAATGATAGACTGCCACACATTATAGACCACCCCACATTATAGATCTTCCCACATTATAGACCTCCTCACATTATAGACCTCCCCACATTATAGACCTCCCTGCATTATAGACCTCCCTACATTATAGACCTCCTTACATTATAGACCTCCCCACATTATAGATCTTCCCACATTATAGACCTCCTCACATTATAGACCTCCCCACATTATAGACCTCCCTGCATTATAGACCTCCCTACATTATAGACCTCCTTACATTATAGACCTCCCCACATTATAGACCTCCCCACATTATAGACCTCCCCACATTACAGACCTCCTTAAATTATAGACTGCTTCACATTATAGACTTCCCCACATTATAAACTTCATCACTTTATAGATATCCCCACAATATAGGCCTCCCCACATTATAGACCTCCTTAAATTATAGACTGCTTCACATTATAGACCTCCCCACATTATAGACCTACTCACATTATAGACCTCCCCACATTATAGACCTCCCTACATTATAGACCTCCCCACATTATTGACTTCACCACATTATAGACCTCCTTACATTATAGACCTCCCCACATTATAGACCTCCTTAAATTATAGACTGCTTCACATTATTGACTTCACCACATTATAGACTTCCTCACATTATAGACCTCCCCACATTATAAACCTCTCCACATTATAGACACCCACACTATAGACCTCCCTACATTATAGACCTCCCCACATTATAGACCTCTCCACATTATAGACAGCCACATTATAGACCTCCTTAAATTATAGACTGCTTCACATTATTGACTTCCCCACATTATAGACTTCCTCACATTATAGACCTCCCCACAATATAGACCTCTCCACATTATAGACCTCCCTACATTATAGACCTCTCCACATTATAGACCCCCACATTATAGACATCCCTACATTATAGACCTCCCCACATTATAGACCTCTCCACATTATAGACACCCACATTATAGACCTCCCTACATTATAGACCTCCCCACATTATAGACCTCCCTCCATTATAGACCTCCCCTCATTATAGACCTCTCTACATTATAGACCCCATTCTATAAGCTGCAGAAAACGTTTATTTATGTTTAAAACTCTAAGATAATCCTCATGTTATTATCTGCAGTGTTACTGAATTTACTGATCTGAAGTAGAAGAATCTAATTTAGATTTTTGTAGATAGATGATTGACAGCGCTGTACTGCAGCACCTCCACCCTCCAGTCATTCCAACAAAAATTAAAAACTCATCTTTTCCAGCAACAATAAACTTTTGTTCCTTTTGTGTTCAATTGAGTTTTTTTTAATTGAGTTTCCAGCTTGTATTCTACACTAGGATGTAATGTAATGTAGCAAAGGCCTGAAAAAGTTTAAAGAAAAGTTGAAGATGTTTAAAGATGTTTACTATAAGAAACTTTCTGCTACTGTAAAACAGTAAAGCAAAAACTCTGCAGAGCTTGTGTATGAATGTATTCATATCAATTAAGTGCTCAGTATCTGTGAATAATGTTCATATGCATCATTTTTGCATACATTTTAAAAGGCACAGTGTTTTCTACAGAGACCCCTAGAGAAGGTGCAAAAATATGAAGAGCAAAAACAGATATATGCTCAAAATGTAAATGCAAATCCTCAAATGTAAATGTAAAATGCAAATTATCAAAATGCAATTATTTAAAAAATCAGTATTGTGTGAATGACAACGAAGGCGCACAACTGGTAAAGCAATTTGTTTCCTGATATAGACGTTTCAAATGTCAAGGAAATGTAGTGAGGCCACTCTTCCACTGGAACATTAAATTGCTGCTATTAAATAGAAATGATTTAAAAACTACAGGCTTGTTCTTTCATAAAGTGTGAGTTTATGGGTGATGAATAAGTCCCAACTCATTTTACTGCACAAAGAATAATAGAGCAATTAGGTTTAATACACTGTATATTTCACATCATTTTATTGACAATCGGCATCTTGATTTGGTAAAGAATTCTAGTGAAATACAGTCACATCTTGGCTGAGGAATATTGGGGGAAAATTATATACTTAATGTATATTTGCATTTATACGTGCAGTAAAGCTGTCAGAAAATTAAATTAAATTAACATTAATATTAATATTAATATTAATATTAATATTAATATTAATATTAATATTAATATTAATATTAATATTAATATTAATATTTATATTTATATTTGACCCAATATGAACTGATCAGCCGTAAAATTAACACCAACTTCCTAATGCTCTGACTGTGGTGCGCTGTGTGTTTCTATCAGAGCCAACAGTATAACTTCCATTCTCCACTTGTATCAATGAGCTGTGGGTGCCCAGGACCCTGTGGAGATTCACCACCAGTTGTCCTTCTGTGGATCACTATTGGTAGGCACGAGTTTCTGCACACCTGGAACACTTCACACAAGACCTGCTGTTCTGGAGATGTTCTGCCAGTTTGGCTAATAATAATAATAATAATAATAATAATAATAATAATAATAATATTAAAAAGGTATATGCATATAGCGCCTTTCACAAAACTAAAGACATCTGAGTCAATCTGAATGACAGTTCTCTCGCTGCCTCTTATAATTATTGGCACCCCTGGTTAAGATGTGTTATAAGCTTTAAAATAAATCCAGTTTTTATTGCAGAAGTAAACTCTCACACTGAAAACTTTAGCAAAATGTAACCTTCAACATATTTATACCCCAGGGAAACAGGAAGTGATGAATTACGAATTAAATGTCCCTAGATACTCTGATCAACTTTGTAATCTACTGTAGAAATGACAGAAATACTTAAATTACGTTTATTTCCTATGAATTGTTAGCGATGCCAATTATGTGGAGCAGGTGATTTTAATGAAAAAAAAAATTCTTAGTGTTAAAATTCACTTGAGTTGAAGTTTACATTTTTCTACAATTTTCAGTGTGAGAGTTTACTTCTGCAATAAAAACTGAATTTATTTTAAGGCTTTTAACACATCTTAACCAGGGGTGCCAATGATTATGGAGGGCACTGTATCCCACCCCATTGGCAGGAACACCCTGGAATAATATGAATTTCAGGGAACATTCTGAAACAGTATAAATATGAAGGAACATTCCGGAGCAGTATGAATTTGAAGAAACATTTTGGAGCAGTATGAATTTGAGGGAACATTTTGGAGCAGTATGAATTTGAAGGAACATTTTGGAGCAGTATGAATTTGAGGGAACATTTTGGAGCAGTATGAATTTGA
>JBBIGC010033644.1:0-12088 GCA_037576955.1 Lepidarchus adonis
CTCTCACTCTCGCCGTCTCCAACCCGTATAACATATCCGGTCTCACTACCGTCCTGTAAACCTTCCCTCTCACTCTCGCCGTCTCCAACCCGTATAACATAGCCTGTCTCAGTTTGTTGTTATTAGATTTTTTTTTGTTTTTATTTCTAAATTCTACAATTTGGTAAATATTCTCTTTTCCTTTTTCACACTCAGATCTCAGAATGACCCCCTTGCCTCTAACTGGTTAAACTCCACGCTGAACAGGTCAAGTGACCAGCGTGCTGCTGTGCCCTGTGAGCGTGGTCAGTCTCAAGTGGAC
Organism: Lepidarchus adonis; assembly: GCA_037576955.1. Taxonomy (NCBI): domain Eukaryota; kingdom Metazoa; phylum Chordata; class Actinopteri; order Characiformes; family Lepidarchidae; genus Lepidarchus; species Lepidarchus adonis. Next base: position 302 of record JBBIGC010033644.1, read on the forward strand.
TCTCCGTCCTCTTCACCTCCCGCCCATGCCCCCACATATGTACCGGAGTCACAGGACTCTCTGAGCAGCCTGCCAAACCGGGCCGATCTCACCACGGTCACCAAAACGTTCAGACCGGGCCGCAAGGCCTCCGCACAGGCCAGTCTGGCCTCTAGAGACAAAACCCCGAAGACCCGGCGCAGGAGGGGCAAGAGCCACAAGAATGCAGGTGAGTCGTGGGGTGCCAATTTCTCCTTCCTGTTTGCTCTGCTCTGTAATTTTAATTTTTTATTTTTTAACCTGTCCTGCCAGTTTTATTATACCACTTTGTTGTCTGTCTCTCTTTCCTCACAGTTGCTTTGGAGAGTGACACTGTTTCAAGCACCACAGAGTTTGGCCCAGAGAGGGAGAGGGAGCGTTCTTCTCACCCAAAACCTCGAGATAAGAACCAGAGCCTCTTGGACAAGCTCACCCAGGAAAAACTGGACAGCAAAACCAAGAACAGCCAGCACGATGTCTCTTCAGGTTAGTCTCTGCCGTGTGTTGATTGACACCTGTACTATTAAGCAAAAATGGCAAATTTATTTATATCTGAAAGGTCCCACAGTCCAAAAATACAAAAATTAAGGGAAATAGAATAGTTATGCATAGGAATGACAACAATTTTGATTATTTAATGTAAATGGTTTTGTCACATTTACAGAGGACGCTCCTGAGGTGCTTATGTTTATTGTATATGAATGACTGAACTATTTAAATTGGTATTGTTAAACACAAGTGTTTTTTGTTTTGTTTTGTGATGTCCAAAGACTTGTGGTTTAGATTGACTGGCTACTCTAGCGTGCGTGCGAGCGAGCGTATGGTTGTCTTTGTGTTGCCCTGTGATGGGTTGGCTTTCTGTTCATGGTGAACCCTGCCCTGGGCCATAGTCAGCTGGGATCAGCTTCAGCTTCCCCACAATCGTAAATGGATGAGCAGATTGGAAAACGAATGAATGCATATCATTATGTTTTGGTCCTTTGTTACTAGAAGTGGGAACTGCCACAGACGGAGTCTTACCATCTGGACACACTGTGTTGTTCACATTCTGTTTTTTTTTTTTTCCATCTTCAATTGCTTTCTGGTGCCTCTTACTTCCCTGAAAGAGAAAGTATTGTGCCATCTTGTGGCCTTCAGAAGCAGTTATCAGAGTGGGCATACCATTTATCTTCTATTAGTGGCCAATCTTTTATTAACAAAGTACAGGAAAACGCCACAAGAGCAAGCTATGAAGTTGCTAAACTTCGGCAAACTGTTCTCAGATGGTGGTTTCATAAAGCAGTGCCTCATCAAATCACAGAAGTAATGTGCCCGGAACGTGAGCTTATACAGAAATACAGTGGTGCGGAGAATCGAGGACATGTCAGCTAAGTTGACAAAGCTTGTGATGATAGCGTGCGATGAGAGCACAGATGTCACACACACCGCAGCTGTTTGTTTTTGAGGGGAGTAGATGATAATTTTTTCTGTACGGAGGAGCTGCTTGATATGATTAGTCTGAAAGGCACAACAGCGGGTAGAGATATTTTTGAAGCCGTGTCAGAGTCAGTTGAAAAGATGAGGCTTAAATGGGACAATCTCTGTGGAGTAACAGCAGATGGAGCTCCGGCCATGACGGGCGAGCACAAAGGAATGGCATCGATGGTGTGCGCCAAGGTAAGAGAGAGAGTAGGTGAGGCTGTTAGGGTGAACTGTATAATCCACCAAGAAGCACCGTGTGCCAAGACTGTCCTGCTGGGCGATGTGATGAACACTGTTGTAAAAACTAGCAACAGAATTCGAGCTAGAGGACTGTACCACAGAGAATTTCCAGCTTTCTTATCTGATGTGGATGCTGAATACGGGGATTTACTCTATCACTCTGACGTGCGCTGGCTCAGCCGCGGCTCTGTGCTGCAGCGGTTTTATTCGCTGAGATCAGAAATCAACCAGTTTTTGTGACCGAATTTAACCAGCGTTTCCAAGATTTTTTCTGTCATTGAAAAACAAATCGAGCTGTTTTCCACCCTTTTCCTGGTGGATGCAGAAGGAGTGGAAGAGTTGGAACTGATTGAAATTGAATGTGATGATTCTCTGAAGAGTCAACATCAGTTTCTCTGCCTCCCTGACTTCTATCAGAGTTTGGAAAATACCAAGTTTCCTCTGAGACGCCACCCAAAAAGAATGATGAGCCTGTTCGGCTCAACATACATATGTGAACAAACATTTTCTCTGTTAAATCAGAACAAAAGCAGAATGACTGAAAGCCATCTTTGTGAAGTCCTTTGTGTCTCAACCACCAAACTTTCTCCTGACATGGCCGCCATCCTTAAATCCAAAGGACAGCATCACTGCTCCCACTAACTGCAATGTCCTTCACATTATGTGTTAGAAATACACACAGTATTCATGTGTCCATTTGTCACCTCTAGTGTGTGGCCCGGCTATTTTTTTATTTGGTCCTCACTAAAAAACAGTTTGGACACCTAGAGAAAGAGAGCAGATGGTAAACATGACAATGGAGGTAGGAGAAGATTGCAGCTTCATGTTAAATATCAATATCGAATATTAAATAGATGCTAGTGGAAATGAAAAGGCAGTGTTTGAATTTTAAATAACTGGAAAAGTTACACACACATTCTACCAGCTCTTCACCTGATGATCTACCGTGCTTCAAAGTGTTATTCCACCTTTAACCTGACACTACTACAACTAATCAAAGAATTCTGAATAATCTGACCGTTGAAGACCGAAGGTAGAACAGATTTGTGGATTGTACCGACATGTTATGTTTTTTCATTCCATGTTGATCTTTTTTTGGTCTTTTCTGTTACACATGTGTCTGTGCTTCATTTTCCATTTTTGGTTTTCTCACAGCATATGCTTGGAGAACTCCCTTCCTCTCTAACCGAATCGCATGCACAGAAGCTCCAGGTAACACTAAACCCAACTCCCAGCTAACACTTCTTTTTATGCACATTTTGTAGATACATTTTCTTTACTGTTTTGCATTCTGTTGTGTGTGTCATTTGTGCTTGTGCATGCAGGCCATCACAGTATGCATGAGACTTAACACTAAACTCTCATTTAATTCACAGTTCACATTGCTGAGCACACAGTTTATCCGTTGTGGTTTCGCAGCAGTATTAATGTCATTGATCAGCCCATCAGTCCACTTAGGTTTCATATCTACTTCCTGGTTACTGGGCATGATGTTATAGAAATTAAACAGCAGTTCATTGCTTTGTAGTATCACATACTGGTGATACTATGAACATCCAGGTGTGAACATTTGTTTTTATAGCAACGGGGGATCAAATTTTAATCAAAATATAAAATCTTCTCTGTAAATGTTGATACTGTGATATGCAAAACCGTGTATGTACACCATGACAAAAAGATCATGACTGTGTTTCTCTATCTGCAGATACCAGCAGTGATTTCTCTCTGTTCGAGGCACTGAGAGAGACCATCTACTCTGAGGTGGCCACTCTGATTTCCCAGAACGAATCTCGTCCTCACTTCCTCATCGAACTCTTCCATGAACTGCAGCTGCTCAATACCGATTACCTGCGGCAGAGGGCGCTCTACTCACTGCAGGTAGATTCCTCACTTACACACAATGGGTTTTAGAGCAGTGAATGTGATTGGTTTCCAGACACAGATGAAAATGTATGAGGCAGCTGTGGCCTAATGGTTAGTGAAGCGGGTTTGTGGCCAAAGGTGTCATGGGTTCGATTGCCAGAACCAGCCACCAGACTGAAATGCCCTTGAGCAAACCCCATACTGCTCCGGGCGTGTGTCTTGGATGGGTAAAATGCAGGGAGGAAATTTACCCATGCTGGATAATAAAGGATTAGCCATTGTACTTCGGTCATGCTGACCCTTGCGAATTCCTCAACTGGGGAAATCTCAACGGTTTATTACATGGCTCTTTAGAACGTCCCAACCCAAGCACCACTGAGGAACTCTTATGAAATGTACCGTCCCGCTACGCTGCTCCTCAGGTGCTGTTGATGGGTGCCCCTTGCTCCATGTGTGGATGGGTCAACGGTCACATTTCATTGTGGTACAGTCACAAATCACGTTCACGAGCAAAAACAAATGAAAAATCAGTGATGGAATCTTAAATGTGGGCACATATTCAAAATGAAATGGTAACACACGCATGTGCTTCTGCCCTTGTAGGACATTGTAACCAGACACCTGACTGAGAAGAGTGCTGCTGAGGAGCAGGGGTCATCACTGGGGCCAGCAGTGTGGGCTGTGGGCTCACAGTCTGAACTCACTCCCAGCGAGAGTCTCGCCACTACTGATAATGTGAGAAACATACACAAACACATTCATTGTCTGTTCCAGAAAAAAATCCCTTTAGAAAGGAAGGAAACCTGAACAATCTTAATAGCTTGAGGAGAGACAACATTTCATGCAACACACAAAAAAAATGTATACTATTTTTTTTTTATGCTGGGTTTTCTTTCAAAACAGTTAATAAGCTCTTATATTTTAGCTTAATGTTTTATATAGTAAGTATATTTCTCTTCATTTTGTCTGCCTCTTTATATTTATCATAAATATGCATAATTATAACAGAATAAAAAACGATAAAAAAAGTTATTAACTAAATAAATATGATTTTATATTTATAATTTTTTTCTATTTTTTTATTTAGTTAATTATTTTTCTTGTGTTTTAAACATTGTGAATTGAGCAGCTTAAATTATTGTGTATAGAACTCTGTGTTTGCAGTACATGATCTATGAAGACTTCTCATCTCTGTAATTTACATTTTACGTTTAGCAGACGATGTACATGACTGTAGTCTACAGAAAAATCCTGATCCTCACACCACTAATTCTAGATTTCATTTAAGTCTTCATTTAAGAGTTGCTGTCTTAAATGTAACTTTTTAAAACCCTTAGAATCCTTGTTGTAAGAAGTTCTTGTCCAAGCTGCTCTTTGGAGAGGTGGGTCTTCAGTTGCCGTTTGAAGACCGTGAGGTTCTCTGTGGTTCTAACTAGTCATGATGTCATTGATTTTTGAGATTTGTGGGGCGAGCTGAGACAGGCTGAGCATGATGCTCAGCGAGGGCAAGGTGTGGTTTGATCATTGCAGATAGCTAAGCAGGGCCTGGACCATTGTGGAGTTTGTAGGTAGAGATGGTGATGACTTCAATAATCCTACCCCCAAATTACTATATGTAAAACTTATCTGGTCTGAATTGCACTGCTTTGGTGGAAGTGGTTAAATAGCACCTGCCTCATCGATACTGTTGTGTTGCAGGATGTGTCGGAGAAGAACATGAACATGAAAGCTGGGAAGAGCACTCTAGATGGAGACTCTGTGGACGACGAGAGCCTGATGTCCACTTCTTCCAACCTGGAGCCATTCGCCAGTGATGACCTGGGTAAATACACACTGTGCTGTTTCACTTGGATGATGAGGTGATGGAGTGAACTGAGAAATATAGTGGAAAGCTACAGCAGAACAGCAGGCTCGACCTGCAGGCACTCAAATCAAAGCTTGAAGCCTCAGATGTTTGGGGGGCTTGCTTGGCTGAAAACCTTCTCTGTTTTGGATCTTAAGCTTTCTGTGTTGCTGGTTGAAATTCAGTTCCCCTCCTTTTCTCTTATTCCTGTTCTTCTTCTTTCCCTTGATGCCTTGTACCAATCTCTCCCTTTCCCTCTCCCTCTGCAGGAAACACAGTAATTCATTTAGATAAGGCTCTGGCTCGTATGCGGGAGTTTGAGCGCATGAAGTTAAAGGCGGAGTTTGCCGTCCCTGAGCTTTCTAGTGCTGCTGCTGCTGCTGATTCTGCTTTTACTGAAGGTACTGCTGCGCTCACACTCGTACATTAGCCTAATTGTAGGTCACTAAACATGTCTGGCATTAAGTACAGGGCTGATGGGTGGACGCCTGAGGCAGGGTTGTTAGGATAAAAAATCCTTATAATCTACAAATTGAGGAAGCCTGTTTTAGCTGAGTGACACCAGTGCACTGTTAAAGAGCATGTGTGTGTTGATGCATGTTGGAATGGTTCATTTTTTTTATTTTTTGTCTTTATTATATACAGTCTGGGTTTAATTCATCACAGTGAGGTTTAGGCCTTGTCCACACTGGCATCTGAATCAAATGTTTTTCTGACGAACGCTGACCGTGATTCTGCTCATTAAAGCAAATCTGACCATCCACACAAGCTTTCAGGACTCCCATTGGGTCAGCTCTGTATTCACATGGCATCAGAACAACTTTGCATGTCACTTTTTGCCTGGCTGTCCATGAATCAATGAGCTGTAGCTCCCCAGTGCTGGCCACACTCATGCCGCCCCAAACCATGACACTCCCACCACCATGCTTGACTGTAGGAACGACGCACTTGTCTTTGTACTCACCTGGTTGCTGCCACACATGCTTGACACCATCTGAACCTAATAAGTTTAGTAATCCATGTCCTTAGTCTGCCTGTCTTCAGCAAACTGTTTGTGGTTTTCTTGTGCATCATCTTTTGACAGCTGTAAAATCCCATTTTATTTGATCTTTTTTATTATTGCACATCACTCACTTGCCATTTCACACCCCATGGTCCATAGCAAAGTTTGTGTAAATTGTTGTCTTATGTCTACTGTGTGTTCTGCACTGTATACACTGTTATCTGTTGCACCGCAGGCCCAGGTGAAATGCTGTTTCAGCCGTACGTACTTGTATATGGTGGGTCTGACACATTTCTTTAATGTAGAGTAAAAATAATGAAATTAAAATTATGTTCATTATTGTGTGTGTGTAGGTCAGTCCTCCACGGACATGCGTTGTCCTCAGATTGACACACAGCAGCTGGATCGGCAGATAAAAGCCATCATGACTGAAGTCATTCCTTTCCTGAAGGTAAATCCACTAGGCTTTGAATCCAAATTAGTTTACACTGACTAAATGGGAGTAAGTGATGAAGAGCGGATGGAAAATGTGTAAGAATGACTGATGATAAGAAGAGATATATTTTTGATTCACAAGCCATGCAAACATAATGGAAAAAATAAAGCTGAATGGACTGGCCCTTTAAAAACAAATCGGCTGATCGGAGTCTTAAATAGTCTAAAGTGTAAAAATCTGAATTTTAGGACTTAAAACGTTGATTCATTGGGTCGTATGTTTAAGTGTCTAAAATGTCAAGTCTTGCTACTTTTTTTTAATTAATTAAAAAATGGGATTGTAAATATTGGTCACATATAGTCCAGGTGTAAAAAGAATAACGCTAGGACTGCTGGATGATATACACTGTATCTCCATAGATAAAGATAAATGGTTTATGAAGTAACGTGGTGTTTTGTAAGGTTTTTTAAGATAAACGTTCTGAACAGCTGAAGTTCTACAGAAAACACACGGGCCCTTATGCAGCAGAGTTTTACCAGCACTTCACTCTTCTCCAGTGAAGAAGTGATTAGATGAATGTGAATAGTTTTTGTCGGTGATCTTATTTTCTTTTATATCCTTTCTGCTTTAAAAAATGATTTAATTGTTTATTTTTACCAGAGCAGACATGAAATTGGTCTAAAATTTCAAACATGATTATCTTTCATTTAACTTGTTGAAACCTGCAGAAACCCTGTTTAAGCATTAGAGTTTGGCCAAATTAATGAGACTTTTGTTGGATTAAGTGGTGTGTGTGCGCGTGTCATTTTCAGGAGCACATGGGAGAGGTGTGTTCTCTGCAATTGCTGACATCAGTGAGGCGCATGGTGTTGACGCTGACTCAGCAAAACGACGACAGCAAAGAGTTCATGCGTTTCTTCCACCGACAGCTTGGAGGCATCCTGCAGGTATCTACACCAGAGGTGTCCGACTCTGGTTCTGGAGGGCTGATGTCCAGCACAATTTGTTCCTTCCCATCCTCAAACACGCTCACTAAACCGGCAATGAACAAATAAGTTTGAACTGTGCTGGAGATGGACCCTACAGGACCAGAACTGTTGATGTCACCAAATATCATCTCAGCTTCATGTTTGGGTGCTTTCACACCAAAAAAATTTTTTTTCTAAAACAACCTCTCTCCTTACACACCAAATAAACAGACCTTTAACCTCTGTGTAAAATAAGGCAAATGATGTACATATGTTATGCTAACAACACGACTAACAACACAACATGGCTAACAGTGGAGGAGGTGCCAATTGTTTTGCTGGTTCTTGTAGAGAATTAGCTGAAGGACACATGACAGGATCCAAAGGAAAACTAGAGCAGAAAAATGAAGGTGTTTAGAGTTTTATTACACTGTACTGTTATTTATATCCATCACTGTTAACAACCAGAACAGGAGAAAACAGACCTACCCCTCCAAAAAAAAATAACCTGTGGAAACCAGTACTAACTCAGACTGCAGAAGTTATTCACTGTTTGGTTTGGAGGTGTCGGGTGTCTTACTAGTATTAAACCTACACAATATTTCTTCAGTGAAGAACATGCAGACTTGGGCATTAATTTATTTATGACAACAATGAATGATATAATTCATTCAAATATTAAAAAAAAATCATTTTAAAACTGACAAGTACAAAATGTATATAAACTATTACAGCGTACAATATAAATAATGACATGCATATTGTAGTGGTTCTTTTGGGAATGAAGAACTGCCATCAAACACTCACACACAGAGTTATGCTTTTGAACAGGCTTGGATGCCTGCCAGATTTATTTACCAGTCCTGACCAGGACTAACCTGTACCTGTGCGCCCCCTAGAGGCTAGGATGCGACACATCACAATTTACTTATCTCAGTACTGCTCTTTCACCTGAAGCACACAGAACATAAACAAGAACGCTTCCATGATGCACTCCTACTCTCAGCCAATAGGAGCACCCCAGGCCCATTACAATATATAACACACACATCAAACTAAAGGGACCAGAATTTGTATATAATTTATTCATTTTGGTCATTATTAACCAATCAGAAGAGTGTTGCCATAACACCCATCCCAAAAGTTCCTGGTCTTTTGAAAAGTCTCTACCTTTGAACAGGAACTAAAACCAGGCCTAGTTCCTGTGACATGAAAGCTACAGAATTCCTAGTTCCTAAAAAAGTTCCTCATTCCTGAAAGAAGTTCCTGCAGTGGGAAAGCGCTTTATGAGAATACTGTGACTGCTCAGAAGAATCCAGGTTCTGGTGGGTGAGAGGGATGAGGGGCACAGTGGCCATTAGAACAGCAGCAGGTCTAATCTGAAGTACCGCTCCCTCACACTGTATGAGTCTCTGAGGCTCTAGCTTTGGGAAAGTGGAGTGAGTCACTTGAACTTAAAGCTCATAATTATGAAGCTCCTCAGTAAAGTGATGCCTGTCGTTTGTTTGTTTGTCTAGGACTCTTTGAGCAAGTTTGTGGGACGCACACTACAGGACTGTGGAGAGGACCTGCTGGTGGAGATCTCTGAGATCCTCTTTAATGAACTGGCCTTCTTCAGACTCATGCAGGACATTGACCAGAACGCTCACCGGGTCAAGAGACGCAGCGACCCCACGCCAGTTAAACACACTCCTACCCCCACAGAGGTAAAATGCATCCTTCAGCCGTCAATCTGCAAACCACAGACAGTTATCAGCCAGGGGTCTGTGATCCTGGGGATGTTTGTTTCCCCTTTGCTGGTAGGAGGCTTGTGTTTACTCATTTTACTCGATCTGAGGAGTAGTTAAACTGAGCACAGCTATGCGGTGAACCAATCTGGGACGTTTGGGTCAGTGTTGGAGTGTTTTATTATTTTATGTATATATCTGCCAATCAGAACACTTATACAGTGGTCTCAGAGTTAGGACACCTATGAAAGCCTGTTTTTTAAATTCTGCATTAAGGAGTGGGGCATACTTTCCTCAGACCAATTTCAGGGACTGGACATAACTCAGGGGGTAACACTAACTATTAGGTTGTCCTAACTTTTCCCTCAGTTAAAATATTTTTAGTATAATTTCTAGAATTTTTGTTTATCTTTATTTAATTAATAAATTAAGGTTATTTTTTTGTTTCCCTGCAGTTAAATCACTTTCTGTTCCAGAGATAAATAAAAACTAAATTAGACATTCATATGTGAACATTTCTTAATAAATAACTGTATATTTAATGGGGTGTCCTATCTTTTCACATTTAAAGTAAGTTCATAAAATATAGGAAAGTGTTCTATATCAACCTGGATTGGCTTTATAGAAAAATTAAAAATAGTCAAATTGAAAGGATTTTAGTCACTTTTTAAGCAGTTAGCTGTGAATTGTGGCCTAATGCTAAAAGAGGGTTTGTGGATTCAACTCCTGGAACCAGCAGTAGTTGCCTTTGAGGAAAGCAGCTGACCCTCTACTGCTGCCCAGGTGCTGCTACTGTGGCTGCCCGCTGCTCCAGGCATGTGTGCTGGCTGTCTCAGGTCGTAAAATGCAGAGAATAACTTCCCCAAAGGGATTGTAGAGTCTAATTAATTTATTAGCAAGTTAATTAAGTAATCAGTTAATTAATTATAATTTCACTGTTCATCTTCTTGACCAATGTTTTCTTTTTTTAAAGGTAAAGAAGACTGGAGAAGCAGAGAAGACCTTCTCACCTTCTTATTTTGATGAAGATAAAGTAAGTTGCTTTTGTTATAATTAAGTGAACGCCTACCGCTCAACTAAAGAAAAGGTGGCAGCTGTGGGTCTTAAATTGTTTCCCTGTTTGTGTTTGTTTTTTAAAGCAAAATTTTATTTCAATTTGTTTTAATTTGCTGTAATTACGATTATCACTATTATTGCTACAAGCTGTCAATGTTTTTTTGTTTTATTTTCATTGTTGCATGGTGTCCATCTGTTGGGTAAATGTTTCTCTGAAATGTTGGTTGTGTTTCCAGGACCAAGATGAGGCCGAGCCGGGAGGGACGGCTCAAAGTGTGGAAGGAAAAATGGAGAGAACGGAAGAGAAAGCTGAGCAGAGCAGTGGTGCTTCTGAAGGAGAAGAAGAGGAGGAGGATGAAGGAGAAGGCCTGCCTCTCTCCATTAGTGAGTATATAGGTTTTCCTTTCCTAGTCATCAGAGTTTGCAGGATTTTATCGTCATAATGACCAGTTTAAATTGTCGACATTGTTCGTAATAAAATGTGAGATGAGTCGTGTGCAAGGCAGGAGATACACCCTGCTGGTGCCGTGTGTCTGAGTGTAGTCCTGCTCTAAAAGAAGATGTATTAATATTCCATGCAGGCCTGTCCAAAGCAGAGACGCAGGCGCTGAATAACTACGGCAGTGGGGAGGACGAGAACGAGCTGGAGGAGCTGGAGGAGTTTGAAGCTGGACCCGTGGAGGTGCAGACTTCACTGCAGGCCTCAGACAGCACAGCGGAGCAGCCACAGGTGAGTGACATTGACGGTCACAGTATGAGATGCTGGAGTTTTATAACCAATTGCAGTGGACAGCATTGGTCATCATGAGCAATTGTGCCACAGTTCACTTTTTCTGAAAATATCTTTACATGTTGAACTCTGCTTGTCTCATTACAAAGAGTATAATTAGGACTGTAAGCACCGAGTACAAAGACATGATGAGAATAATTCACAAAAAAGTGATACTTCATTTATCCTCTGAGGGAAATTAGTTTCCCAGCAGCTTAATTACAAGAAAATCACAGAACACACCTAGAATTATTAAAAAACAAAGCTACAGTAAAATATAATGGATAAAAATTTAATAAAGGAGAATATAATACAATATAAATATTTTATAAATGTATACATGTTTACTATGGGATAATTTCATATATATATATATATATATATATATACACACACACACATG
>JBBIGC010033693.1:0-12086 GCA_037576955.1 Lepidarchus adonis
GAGAGAGAGAGAGAGAGGAGAGAGAGAGAGAGAGAGAGAGAGAGAGAGAGAGAGAGAGAGAGAGAGAGAGAGAGAGAATCTCCAACATCAGTTGATGTGATTGGCTGTAAACTTTGGAGACAGAGAATCTCCAACATCAGTTGATGTGATTGGCTGTAAACTTTGGAGACATATGATTGGCTACCGTTTGAAAAAACATATTTGTCAATCGTGTAATTTTATTTGTAAGTCATGAATTATATTTGTTAATCGTGTAATTTTATTTGTGAATCTTGTAATTATATTTGTGAATCGTGTAATTATATTTGTGAATCGTGTAATTATATTTGTGAATCGTGAAATTATATTTGTGAATCGTGTAATTTTATTTGTGAATCGTGTAATTATATTTGTGAATCGTGAAATTATATTTGTGAATCATGTAATTATATTTGTGAATCGTGTAATTATATTTGTGAATATTGACACTAAACTCTCTCCATATACCACACACTGGCAGATGTCTCCAAACCTCCTGCAGTTAAATCCTGTGCTGTCTTGCATTGAAAATGAAATGAAGAATTGCAATGATTGACAAATCATTGAAAATGGTGATCCACAACCCATACTTGCTTGCAAAAGTTGAGCTTTTGGTTGATTTTCCCCCTGTTTTGATCCAGTGTTACCAGAATCTAATTTAAAATGTGTTTCTTCTTGTGTAAGATTGTACTTACTTTGAACTTGCATTTTACATCATTATTTTTTGGAAATGGAATTTTTAAATCCATGATTTTATGTCTTTCAGCTTGACTTTTAGATAATACCACATTATTCATATTGTAGATTAATACAGTTATCCCTGCTCTTTGGCTTATGCATACTAAGGTGTGATCAGTACATAAACTACATTCGTTTTGGATTTTTAGTTTCACTTTCATTTCATCGTTACTGATGATATATTCTAAAGAACCAGAAACTTAAACTGAGGTATTTATCTCAAAATCACTGGCAAGGATTCTGTCTCATGGAAAGAAGCCAAGCAAGATTGCTACTAATGGCATTAATAATAATATACATGATTGAACAGTTTAGTTACTTTAGTTAAAAATTACAGTCAGGACTCAATGGGACACGTGACCTGAACCTATATAAGCAGACGCTCTGAGGAAGAACTTCCTGATTCCAACAAAAACTGGTGAGTTATTGAACAAATGCTTTCTGACAATGTTAAGTGTTTTCTTTTGCTCATAACTAACATAATGTAACATAACTAACATAACTTATCATAACATAATGTAGCAGGTGTCAAATTCTACATTCATTTACATTTACAAAATACATTTTATTTGGTCAGTTAATCAGTTCTATAAATGTTCGAGAGGGTTAACAATTCACATATTCATTTTTTTTATTGTATTTTATAATAAATCACAATTTTTTCCATAAATGGAAAATTTAATACATGTTAATTAGAAACAATCAAATTTCTCTGTTGTTGTTTTAAAGACACTAACTCAAGTATCACAAGTAAAAATGCACTATAATAATATTATAATTAATAATTAAGTATAATAAGTAGTAATAACCAGCCATTATCACATTTACCTGCGCAAAACATTACATTACTCACTCCACTACTGAACATTTGTTGTTGTTGTTCAACTGTCGTATTATGCCTCATTTATATTTAATATTTTTCTAATTATAAGAATTTTTAATGAAGATTATGTAGCTTTCAGGACACTTCGAATGTATCCTTCTTTTAATAATGACTCTACTCTTTGATAGGACACACAAAGGGCTACTACTGCGGATGGTGAGCAGATCCAGGAGCACAATCATGTTAACTACATTTGTCATAGAAAAGCTAAAAGAAGACCATGAATGTAACTTCAACTTCTCAAAGTACATGCAATATGAGACAATCAGTGACATGGGATTATGGCCAATGACTGAAGACTGTAATTAATGACATTTTGTAAAAAGTGCACTATTAATCAGTATCAGAATCAGAATCAGAAAAACTTTATTGTCCCTGAGAAAATTGCTTATGCAGCGACTCCACATAGAGACAGTGACATAAAATAACATACATCGTATGATAAAAATACAAAGGTAAGGCAAAACTACAGGAAATATATAAAATAATAAAATGAAATACTGTGAAACTGTGATTTTAATGAAGTCAATAAAATAAGAATAAATTATAGAATAAATAGAATAGAATAAATTATAATAATTGCTAATGTCCAGGTTGGTAGTGAGAATATTGCACCTTGAGGTTAGTGATGAAGCAGCGGGTAATATTGTAATATTGTTATGTGCTGTGTTGTGAGAGGGAGTTAGTTATTAAGAGATCTTTACCACATTTTCTATTGTAAATAAACTTCTTATACTTTGTCCTAAATCTCACACAATGTGCAAATAGTACAAAATTGAGCTAAACACTACTGGGTAGTTCAACTGGAATGAGCTTTCCTCTAGATCAATAACCAATAAGTTTATACATTTTTAGAATCCTCAATTATATTTTGATTATATTTTTGTATTGTCTTGATTGTTAAACTTTGAAGTGACCATCTTTATTTATCTCTGTTTAGTAGGAAGAATGGAAAACATGTACCATCACCCAGTTCATCAAGAACAACAAAACATTTTCCTCTCACAGGCCCTTAAATCCACCATGACCGGTTCGTTCTTCCAGTTTCAGTAACTTTTCTTGAACTCCCCGAAGGCTCTTTTTGCTTATTTACTTCGTGTTCCTAAGATGCATCAGTATGTCTTACTAGAACATTGCGTCCAAGTTCTGAAACATGATCTTGAACTCAATCTCAGTGCAATATCTTGAGGAACGCAACCGTTTTTATTGAACTTCCTTTTAAGCTTGAGTTCTCTTTGTCGTTGGACAAACTTTTTATACCAACGTTTGAGGTTTTAAGATGATGGCATATTCCAATCTGTGTGAATCAGCCAGGCAGTGGAACAATGCTAAAAAGTATGTGGGCACTCCTTCTCTATATATCCGTTAAAGAACATTGAAAGTAGAAGACTGAACATGGGAAGAATGCTGTGCATAAATATACATCCAACACTAGTTCTAGAGTGACTCTGGAAGCAACCTCAGCACAAAATGGATCACCTGGGGCTTCATGAATTGGATTTTCTTGGCCAAGAAGCTACAAATAGGTGTAACGTGGAGTACCATTAGGAGGGACGTAAAACACACCATTATCAGGAAATAGAAATGGAGTCCAGTAGAACTGAAATGTCAGCAGTAATCCAGACTTTACTGAAGTTCTGAACAGTTCCACAGAAACTTGAATGGAAAATTTTCCTGGAAGAACGGCCACAGCAGAAAAGAACCAAATCCATGTTAATGCACATATTTTTGGAACAAGTTGGAAGATGGGATGTTTGGATACCCACATACTTTTGGCCTAGTGATGTACATCACCTGAACTTTCCTTTATTGGCTCCTTTGCAATCTTAAGATCTAGACCTTCTAACGCCAATGCATTAAAGTTGTACAAATAAATAAGTCTTCTAAAAAAGACTGCATTTTTAAAAACCTCTGTGCACTTGCAGTGGGTTCAACGCATCTAAAGAAAGGAAACACGAAGATGTCTCAACGAAGAAAAAAGAATGCGTCAGAGTGAGTTGTTTTACTGTCTAATCTGTTCTCCACAACTAAAGGACCAAAATGAACTTCTTCTGCTACTCTGCTGTCTTTTGAGGCTTTCTTCCACATGTTATTCATTCAAGCTAAAGCTGGAGAAGTAGAAGCTCGTCTCATCACACAGCTGAGTCCTATATCTAGGAATTCTGTTGTTTCATCTCTTATCTCATCGAAGGTCTTTGTAGACACAGTGGAGATTTCAGGACATTTTCAGTTGATTAGTTTTGACTAAAGGAAACAAATGGAGTCTTTACGCAGCTTTTTCCTAGTGTTTGTAAGGGATTGACATAAAAGAAGTAAGTATTTCCTATAAGAATAAGATAGATTTTAAAGGTAAGTATTCAGCATTTGCAGGTTTTCTCTTAAACATTACAGGAAATGAAGAAGCTGCTCAATTCCAGTGATTAAGTAGAAATTTTTGCTGAAGTTTTTAATGTAAAAGAAAGTTGGGATCGAGGATTGTCAAAGAGGAAAGACATTCAAAAAATAAATCACAAGCCCCAACCTTAACACTCGTGTGAATTTCATCAAACCTCAAAAAGCAAGACCAAACCAAGATCTTCTGAATGTCATAGTGGAAGTGGAATTGCTTTGCTGGTACCAGGTTAAGGATATTTCAACCATGAATCACCAACAAGGCTGAACCTCTGGAAGCAGACGATTTAACCGTACGCTAATGTAAATGTTTAGGAAGAACAACTATTCTGACAACTATTCTAACATTTCAATATGGATTTGCACAGGTTCAAAGTGAGTTTACCCCACAAAACATAAGGAATGGCTTATAAATATTTCTGAATTTGGTCGTATTTCTTCTTAAATCGGCATCCTCTATGATCAGAAGAAATAGAAACACTAACAACACAATCCAGCGAGAAGAAAGTTGAGGAAAGTATCTCACATTCCACACTGAAAGTACTGCTAGAAAAGTGAAGACACATCCTTCTTCCCAATTCTCTACTTTTTGTTAATTTATTGTGTAGGATTGTCAAGATTTTCAACTTTTTAAATATTTTAATCATATGGAATTTGGACAGCCTTGATTTTCTTCACATTGTTTTTTTTTACCTGTTTCCTTTTTGGACTTTTGGATGTACAACTTTTGCAAAGACACATTCACGTCTAATGTGTTCATTCATATTCTGGGCTTATTTAATATATTCAGCCTATTAAATTTCCAAATGGACATTTTTGACCCTGTTCATCAAGAGAAAAGTCTACATCTGCTTCCTTTTCTGACTCTGAATCAGCAACTTGCAGGATTTGAAATATCACGTTAATAAATATACTGGACTGACACGGTTTCGAAATCTTCTCAAAATTTCACCAGTACCAAAGGTGAAAAGGAGATCTCGTCGTGCATAGATGCTGCCGACTCCTCCGCAACATCCTCTAGAGATCTGAGCTTTAACGTGAGTTCCACCAGCGACTTTCAGTTTCAGTTTTTTTCTAGAGTCTTCTTTTAGCACAAGACCGATTGCTAATGGAGAAAGGTAATGCTTTTTCTTTTTTTCCTAATTCCTGGTGTGTAGAAAATTATCTTATTAGTAATATGTAGAGATATAGATTTCTTGGTGTATATTTTTAAAAGATAAAATTTTTAAAAATTAATTCAAATTAAAAAGTAATGTTGAGTAGAACACAAAGTGATATATGATACATGGTTTAATTTTTTCCTCAAACCAGGTTAATTATAAGGTTAATTTAGTATGAACAGGTACAATACAAATGACAATTTTTTTAACATTCATTACACTGGAACAGGAACCATATGTACAGGACGGAACGTCTCTTGGACAGAATGCGTGTTCAGGTGATGGCACTCTTCCTTGTTCTTGCCTGGAGACTGTGCCTTGTGAGGAGGACCTCCAAAGGTCAAGTCACACAATAGGTTGGTAAAGTATCTATTTTCATTAGATCTAATAGATTTTGTCATGAGGCATATCACACGCTTGCTTCTCAACCTACAGATGGGTTCAAAGGCAGCAATGAAAACTGTATGAAACGATTTATCCCGGCGATAACTGTGTTCTTGCCTAACAGCAGTAAATTCTACATCTGTGTAGAAGCAAAAATCATTATGGTTAGAAGAAGACCGGTCTGAATTCCTGCACTGTAGCCCATGTGTGAAGTGAAATTCCATAAGCAGCTCCCGTTTTTGTTGTTCATTGAAGACAAAACAAAACAAGAAGTTGATTATTTATATTTATATTAATATTATTTATATTTATATTTTGACTAGCCATTATAAAATCGTATACAAGCATGAAATTTTATTTCAAAAAAGTACAGTCATGTGAAAAAGTTAGAACACCCAATTAAATATTGAGTTCTTTATTAAGAAATGTTCGCATATATCAATTTCTAATCCTGTTTTTATTTAGCTCTGGAATAGAAAAATTCATTGCATTGCATTGCAGCAGACACTTCTTGTAGCCATGTATCAGCATCTGACATCAGTCTGAGGAAAGTTTGCACCACTTTTCAATGCAGAATTCTTTAAACTTTGAGAAGTTTTTTTCCATGTACAACCTGTTTAAAGTCACCTTTAGCATCTCAATTGGATGATTATCTGGGCTTTGACTCTGTCTCTCCAGAACTCTTCACTTCATTGAGATTAAAAATGAATATGTCCAAGAATGATACAAAAACACACAGTCTTTTATTGGGTGTCCTAATTTATATATATATATATATATTTATGTAATTACTTTAAAATGTTTAGGATCAATACTTTAGCACAATATTGTACCTTCCAGTTTGAAGTCAAAGCGACTATTAGTCATTGAGAACACACCTGATCACACAAAGCACACCGCAACTAAATATGCATTTAACCCATTTACATGTGGAGCAGTGGGCAGCAGTCAACAGCACACATGGAGCAGTGCTACTGTCATGTGACTCATTAGTGCTACAAGGTCTCAGGTGTGAATGGGGAGCAGGTGTGTTAAATGTGGTGTTACTGCTTTCACACTGGTCACTGGAAGTTCAACATGGCACCTCATGCCAAAGAACTTTCTGAGATATGAAAAAAATAATTGTTGCTGTACATAAAGATGGCGTAGAAGATTACAAACAAACCTGAAGTGTGTCTTGCCTACAGTCAAGCATGGTGGTGGGAGTGTCATGTTTGGGGCTGCATGAGTGCTGCTGGCACTGAGGAGCTACAGTTCATCATGGGAACCATGAATGTAAACATGTACTGTGACACTGAAGCAGAGCATGATCCCCTCCCTTCGGATACTGGGCCGCAGGACAGTATTCCAACATGGTAACGGCCGCAAACTCACCTCCAAGATGACCACTGCCTTGCTAAAGAAACTGAGGGTAAAAGTGATGGACTAGCCAATCATGTCTCCAGACCTAAACCCTATTGAGCATCTTTGGGGCATCAAATGGGCATCAAATTGCAAGGTCTCTAATATCAACCAGGTCTGTGATGTCATCATGGAGGAGTAGAAGAGGATTCCAGAGGCAACTTGTGAAGCTCTAGTGAACTCCATGGAAAATAATGTGACCACATAAAATATTGACACTTTGGGCACAATTTGAAAGTTTTCACTGAGGGGTGTATTCACTTTTGTTGTCAATGGTTTAAACATGGCTGTTTGTTGAGTTATTTTGAGGGAACAGCAAATTTACACTGTTATACAAACAATACACAGCTTGACTACTTTACACAGTATCAGTGTCATATCTTCAGTGTTGTCCCATGAAAAGATCTAATAAAATATTTACCAAAATGTGAGTACTCACTTTTGTGAGAAACTGTAAATTTTTATATATTTATATATAGAATTTGTTATTCTTTATATTTTTCTAAAGGATATGGCTTATCTGGTATGAGGGTGAATACAGCAAAAGCCACACATTGTTACTTTATATGTCATTAGTAACACCTCCTCTGGCGGATTTCAGTTCTTGTACTTGGGATTTTCTCCCATTCTTCCTGCAAACGGTTCTAGTTCTGTAATGTTCTTTGGTCGTCTTGCATGAACAGCTCTTTTAGGATCTACCCACAAATTCTGTTATTTATCAAAGGGTGGTCAAACTTTTGCATAAGACCAGAAATTATTTCCATTATTGCTATTTTGTTGCTTTTTTCAATTTCAGTCCCTGGAAATAATGGCTGCAAGAGGTTTAAATCTTCTCATCCATCTTCTGGGTGAGTCCCAATTTATTTGTAGTATGTTAAATATTTTATAATATAATGCAAAAATGCCTTATTGTTTCCTTGACTTATTGTTAATTAGTCATTTAATTTTAAATTTTTAAATTGTATTGTATTGTATTGTATTGTATTGTATTGTATTGTATTGTAACAATTTAAAATTTTTAAATTGTAATTCCTTTCTTTTCTGTTCAGGAAATGCAATGAGCAGAGACCATTAACAAATTGTTCACATTTACTCAATGGTCTGCCTGATAAACATAAGCAGAGAAGGGCCAGGTAAATATAAAAGCACTGCATTTATTTCATGTTCCCAGTGGTGACAGAATTTTTATTGGAATCAATTTAAAGTCAATATATCAGTATCATAGACCATTCATATTGTTACAGACAATTATTTATGGCACCCTTTATGTGAAATGTGTAATATAACGAGATATATATTATTCACAAAGAAACACAAAACATTAACATTAACAACAACAATGCAAACCATGAAAGTGTAAATATGAAGCAATAAATACAATCAGCTCATGAATTTCTATTTAGTTTTATAAGTTTTATAACGACAATAAGCAGTGATTGATTCTTCTGAAAACTCACTGGCTATACTCACAAAATGTTCTAGTATCTTCTCATGGAACAAATGTAGGTTCCCATGCAATGATACAAAACAGATTGTATAAAACTTTAATTTAAAAATTAGTTATAACTTCCATAGGCAAATACCATTTTTAAAAATGTAAATTTTAAAAATCAGAACTGTATTTTATATGTTGTGAAAATATGATAAATCACATAATAAAGATTGTCCACAATGATTTAAATTGAATTTGTCTAAAAATATTTATTTGCCATTGATTTTATTAACACTGTACTAGACTGTATGATAGCTAATCCAAAATTCTCTGGACAGTGTAACTGAAGCTGGAGTTCCTGATTGCCCTGGAAAGGTGAGCAATTTCTATCAGTACACTTTTATTTCACTTAGTTCAAATAATTAGAATGTCCGGTGTCCATTTAACAAAAAATATTGACTTGCAATTTGCTGAATCAATATCTAATCCAGCAATACTCAAATATCTTTTGAAATTATTGTAATAATTCCCATTTATGCAAACCATTCTACAGACTAAGAGAGGCAGATGCTCAGTGCGTGTGACACTCAACACCCATGAGTTGAAGAAGCAGAAGTTTTGGCGTCCTAACCTGAAAGTAACTTTCGCATTTCTTGATGTTGATTCCTCAAATGCTAAAGAAACCAGCAATACGACAAACACATTCCAACTTAAAGATGGAACCGAAGTGTATGCTTCATGGGAGAACAGGGCAGTAGAGAAAATCATGGAAATCGCTAATGAGATTGTAGAAAATGTTGGACAGATTGCAAACAATGAGACTCTGCAGTCTGGTTTGAGAGTCAAACTCATTAAAATGAGAGGGTTTCAGCACTACGCCCAGACTGTTCGCTTTCTCATCAGTGAATGGGCAGGAAGTGCACATGAACAGGAAGAGGTTTATGTAGAAATAGGGAAATATGTGCTCAAACTGCAGAGAACTGACTTCTATGTTGTTCCTCTGTATTTACGTTCCGGTAGCCGTTATCAGCCCATAAAATTTAATGAACGGAACCTGTCGTATTCAACATTAAGCCCAAACAAAGTTTTTAACAAAAAATACAGTGAAACAATTTTCAACTACATCATGGGGAACCACGAAAAAGTTCATTCCTCTGTAACGAGCCCAGAAGATGCTATAACCATTGGAGCAGTACTGTTTTCAGAGGTCATCAGGAACCCCGAGATGTTCTTCCACAACTTTGAGTTGATTTATTTAGCTAAATCATGGGATGACTTTTGTGATCTTCATCCGATGGTTACAGGTGGATCCTGGAAGAACCAGGTCAGCAGTGAAAACCTGCCCCAAAAAGTCAGAAACAAAACACTAGAAAACCGTAGAACATTCATGCAAAAGTTAAAGTCCGGAGTCGAATCAGAGGAGGATGGGTTCCCCTTTTGAGTCTTGGTTCCTCCCAAGGTTTCTTCCTCCATCGTAGGGAGTTTTTCCTTGCCTCCGTTGCCTTGGCTTGCTCAGTAGGGGCTCGGACCTGGATTCCAAAGTGATAGGGATTATCGATTAAATTTCATTGACTTGGCTTGATACACAGATTTGTTACATAGACTTTAATATGGGGGGGTGTGAATCACTAGTCAGATTCCTGTGGTGTTTTATGTCTTTTTTATATTTGTTTTGTGCTTGTCTGTTTAGTTAACAATTTATCATTTTTTAAAATTAATTAATTAATTAGTTTAGTTAGTTAGTTAGTTAGTTAGTTAGTTAGTTAGTTAGTTAGATATTATTTATTTTTTTATTTATGTATGTATTTATTTATGTATGTATTTATTTATGAATGTATTTGTTTATGCATTTATTTGTTTTTATGTATATATGTATGTATGTATTTATTTATTTATTTATTTATTTATTTATTTATGTATTTATTTATGCATTTGTTTGTTTGTTTGTCTCTTTTTTTATTTCTACTGTATTCTTTACTACCATTTATGGATTTCCTAGTAAAAATTAGGGCCTGGAAGTTAGGGTTCTGTTCTGTCTGTGGGGTAAATCAAATAAGACAGAGAATGCACAGTATTCAGACCTTATCAAGCACGGTGTAATAAATATAGGGGTGCAAATACTTGTATCACGTGCACTTGTGTTTTTTTGTGTATTCCTTTATTCCTTTATAAGGGTTTTGTTTTCTTAGACTAATACTTAATTATGTAATTGACTGTATGTTATTATTTGTTAAGTAATTTATTAATTAATGTCATTTTTTATTTCTTTTTATAAGTTCCTTTTTTTACTGGTTTAGTGGTTTATTAAATTGACCATTAAAAAACACTGCAAATATTGTTATTACAATGTATGTATTGCCTAGTAAATAATTGATCTCCCCTAAGGAACTGCAGATGCCTCTTCACATTGAACTCCTGATTTTATTTATTCATAGTTTTCTTCTGTTTTTATCACTCTCCGGTGTCGAGCAGAGGAGGATGGGTTTCCCTTCTGAGCCTTGGTTCCTCTCAAGGTTTCTTCCTATATTTAGGGAGTTTTTCTTTTCTTTCACTTTGACTCATTGGGGCTCGAACCCGGATTCTATAAACTCTGTAAAGCTGCTTTGTGACAACGGCAGTTATAAAAACACTGTACAAATAAATTTGACTTGACTTGACTTGACTAGTAAATGAGTCTTGGAGCATTAGGAATGTTCTGTGGTTTGGTTTTGCCCCTGCCTTCCATGCTTTTTTTCCTTCTCTACATTATTAATATTTGGCTTTTTATGGTTCTAGGTGGCTAGGCGGACACTCAGCAAAAAAAATAAGGAAAATACAAAAATAAAAACCAAACTAAATTAAACTTTTTTGTACCCTGACAACCACTCTTCAGAAACTGCATAAGAATAATTATTGTAAATTGTATGGGCTGTTTATTTGATATGGTTCTTCGGTATATCATTTTTTTTCTAACTACCCCAACTCCATTTACGTCATGTTTGTGGTCATGATGAATTCTACATGACTGTTTTCCAAGATAAAACTGCTGATCACTGACCATTGTGCTTTTAATACTGATAAGCCAAACTGGATGAAAAACTAAATGACTGTAAACTGCATAAGTGGATTATAAGTACGACCTTATTATTTATTATAGAAATTACAAAACAATGAAGTTACACCGACTGCAGAAAATGTTCATTTATGTTTAAAACTCTACGAATAGCCGCCTCATGTTATTAGCTGCAGTGTTACTGAATTTACTGATCTGAAGTCAAATGTAATTTGGCCCCTGGAGCCTTTGCAGCTCAATACCAGTGACATTATACTGTAGTTCAGCATCAACTATTAAATGAATATCATTTGGAACTTACCAATATCACAATCACATCAATACCACATCCCATGTCAATACACTGTAGAATTTAAGCTCCAGATCTCGTTTACAGATCTGATTTTGAAGGATATGTAGAAAGGTAAAGCTAATAATTTTTACATTTCAGTGTTGCTAATTTTATACTAAAGGATTTACATGTAGACGGATGATTGACAACGCTGTACTGCAGTACCTCCACCCTCCAGTCGTTCAAACAAAAATGAAAAACTCAACTTTTCCAGCCAAAAGTAAACTTTAGTTCTTTTATTAGTGTTAATGGAGCTTTTTCCAGCTTGTATTCTACACTAGGACGTGATGTAACGC
>JBBIGC010033704.1:0-12085 GCA_037576955.1 Lepidarchus adonis
GTGGTATCAGTCTTTAGGGCTCTTGCTGTTGGTGGTATCAGTCTTTAGGGCTCTTGCTGTTGGTGGTATCAGTCTTTAGGGCTCTTGCTGTTGGTGGTAGCAGTCTTTAGGGCTCTTGCTGTTGGTGGTATCAGTCTTTAGGGCTCTTGCTGTTGGTGGTATCAGTCTTTAGGGCTCTTGCTGTTGGTGGTATCAGTCTTTAGAAAACTTGCTGTTGGTGGTACCAGTCTTTAGAAAACTTGCTGTTAGTGATGCCAGTCTTTAGGACATTTGCTGTTGGTAATGCCAGTCTTTAGGGCTCTTGCTGTTGGTTGTGGAGGTCTTTAGGGTCCTAGCTGTCTGTAGTGCCAGTCTTTAAAGCTCTTTCTGTTGGTAGTGCTGGTCTTTAAGGCTCTTGGTGTTGGTAGGGCCAGTATTTAGGGCTCTTGTTGTTGGTAGTGCCAGTTGTTAGGGCTTTTCCTCTTGTTGGTGTGAGTCTTTAGACCTCTTGCTCTTAGTAATGGTGTGTTCTAAAGCTAGAAGGCATGTTTCAGCCCTTATTTCTTAAGCTGTCACAGAATTGCACTGTCGAGCATTCTTGGTAGCTGCAGCACCATTTAAAAATCCTTATTTCTGTAATATGGGAAAAAGCCTGAAGAATGGTGTCATATGGGCTGGCAGACTGAGGCAGCAGTGCGCATTATGTGAGGGTATCATGGGTAAATCCTCAAGGGAGCAAGCAGAATGTCTTGCCGTAAAACCTGCTTACCTCCTTACCCTCCACATCCATGTTCAGCAGTGATGGGATGTCTGCAGGCTTCTGATTTTCACGCTGTGCCGTTACTGACTTGCAGTGCTGCCTGGAGTAATGGCGGGCACAGCGAGTTCAAGAAGGGTTTTTCCAGCTCATACTGACGACACTCCAGAGCAGATCTTTGAGTCTGCTCAGCGCAGAAGCCTCATCACCCGTCTCTTGTTCTCTTGGCGTTTCTCCCTCTAGCTTTAGCAGTGTGAATCCGGGTGTGATGCTGATGTGATCTGACACAGTGGAGGCTTCTCCAGGACACCGGGGGGCATTTCAGTCTGCTAACACAAACAAGGGAATTTTAAAATTACCCCTCTTCCTCCTCACCCCCACTCACACATGTCAGTTTGTTGCATTCTTCAACTTTTTTTTTTTGGTGTATTTTTTTTCTACTCATTATGTTTTTCTCACCCTTAATCAGGGTGATTTCATGCCTGTTTAGAATCAATGTGTTTGCAAGGTCACGCTATGCTCAGCCTGCAGCCACAATCACACACAATCAACTGCTGGATAGACATAAAAATGTGACTTTACTGTACATTAGCAAGACTGAGAATTCCCTGCTTAGGTTTAAATAAAAATATATTTTCCAAAATGCGAGTAAAAATCTACTAATATGTGAAATTGTATTTAACTGAAATAATACAGTACATACAGTGGTGTGAAAAAGTGTTTGCTCCTTCCTGATTTCTTTTTTTCCCCCATGTTTGTCACACTTAATGTTTCAGATCACCAAACAAATTAAAATATTAGGCAGAGACAACATAAGTAAACACAAAATGTGTTTTTTTTAAGTGAATGATTTTATTATAATCCAAACCTACATTTTCAATTGTTTTACTGATCAACAATACTGTATTGTGTGACTATAAACACATTTACAGTTTAAAACACTCAGTAAAAGTTGGGACAGATTTGTGAAAAGTGAAAAGTGAACAGAATATTCCGGTCTGGAAGACTAATCGGTAACAGGGAGGGATTATCTTTGGGTAACAGTAGCATTCAGCACATCATCTACAGTGCATAATACTGTGAAAAGATTCTAAGAATTTACTCCAAAAGACATGTTTTGGTCTGTAAAAAGCATTTCTTACCAAAGACAGTTTCATTAAACTGCACTGTACCTTTTACTTTATCACTGGGATGGTGTAAGACAGTGGTTCTTAACCTAGGTTCGATCGAACCCTAGGGGTTTGGTGAGTCGGTATCAGGGGTTCGGCAGAGCCTCCGCCGCAGAAGTCCAGACACACCCAAATTATTAAATTATGTAAATGTGTGATGACTAACCCCAATTGGCCCTTGGCTGCAGATGATCATGCTACACTGCTTGGCCAATCAGGTGCGACGGGAAATTTGGCGCGCTCAGTAGTCAACGATTGTCGTGGTAGTACTTCGTGTGATTTTTTTTGGTTAATATTTTAATCCATAATAACTATGTCGGGGGCAAAAGAAGAAAGTGGTCGGACGAATATAAACAACGTGGATTCACATGTATCACAGAACGTGATGGAGTGAGCTCCTATCTGCAGGATTTGCAACTCTAGTCTCGCAGCGGCAGAATTGTGTTGGTTTTCTTCTTTGAACAAGATGATGTTCATGCACGTCTCTCTTTGTGCACCAGTAAAAAACATATCTATGTCTTGAATATGGAAAAAAATCATATTTTATGTTTCACTAAAGAGGGGTTTGGTGAATGCGAGTATGAAACTGGTGGGGTTCGGTTCCTCCAACAAGGTTAAGAACCACTGGTGTAAGATGTTCACCAAGGGCTGCATGTGTCTACAACTGAGGAAGGAAATTATTTGAGGGGAATTTTACATCTTTGACCATGAAATTTATTCTCATTTGTGCTACTCTGGATGAAAGCACAGACTAGATTATCCTAGAATGTTCTAGAGGAAGTGTGGCCTTTTTTGTGGTGCTTTGTCACAAGTGGTTAATGAGTTGTCTCCAAACAAACAGTTATAGAAGGTAGCCCATCTTGTTGCTGCACAGTTTATCGGAACCACCACTGGAGAACCACTGACCAGATATTATTTGGACTGTCCAGCAATCCTTGTATTTTCACATTGCACACCAGCAAAAAAGCCCAAAAAGAGATTTGAAAAGGCCTAAAAGTGCACATTATGCTTCCAGTCAAAAGTTTTGGAACCCCCCCATGTCTTCTGTGTTTACTCCAGTTTGATTAAATTGAATATGTTTAAATGATAAACTGAAAATTAACCAGCCATAACATTAAGATCACCTGTCTGATATTGAGTAGGCCCCTGTTAGGATCATCCATAACATTAAGAACACCTGCCTAGTGTGTAGAACTCTGGTGCACTGACCCCTTTCTATCAGAACAGCATTAATATTTAGTAAAACATCAGGGACTGCATGAGCTTTCACTGTTCTCTTGCTGCCTAACACTATATCCCACCGTCCTGACAGGTGCCACTGTAATGAAATAACTAGATAGTTAATGTTCTTACAGTAACTACACCTGGCAGTAGTCTTAATGTTATGGCTGATTGTTGTACACTGTCTATACCTCCAAACAGGTGGGCTACTGCCCCTGACTACACACCAGCAAAATGGAGCAAAAGAAAAGGGGTTTCTGATAAAGTGGCCAGTGAGTGTGCAGAGATTTTTTAAAACATCAGCAGTATCTTCTGTGAACCCTGCCAACCAGTGTAATCTTGGTGAGGATTATGATGAACAGCCTGGCCAGGTGAATGTTCCAACTTTTCTGGTGAAATGGGCCCAGTGTAGGAGGCCAGCGGGTTAAGCTGGTTAAAGGATTTCTCTCTTCTGGGCCACTTACCTTTTAAATCTAATCTCATCGGGACGACAACCACCAGTGTTAGACTGGACCTCCATCAGGCTCAGGGAAAGAGATGGATGTCCTTCAGATCATGAGGAGCAGAATCTGTGAATATATGGAGCCAGATGTGCTTCAGGAGAGAACCTGTTGGTGAGAACTCTCTCAGTCCAACACATTACAGGCTAATTACAGCTCATAAGGAAGCAGGGCCTGTGTTTGGCAGCGTATTATCATGCTGTCTCCTCAGCTGGAAGTAGCAGAGATTGCCACGTGCAGGGCTTTTATTTTGAAGCCAGAAACAGAAACCGATGCACCCCCAACAGCTCCGCCCTCAGCCAGTTAGCTACGCTCAAGGAAGCAGCTAAAATGGAGATGACTGCTACGTACAGTAAAATACGAAGTGCATTTGTAGAAAGATTCTGATATTTAATGGCATAAAAACAGAAATCGAATTTACTACTTTGATTCTGTAACACAATAAAAGTTTGGACAGAGTTGGACATGCACTATAAACAGACATTTTTGGTTTATTTCTTCCTGTTATAACATACTGTTACACTCATATCCCCTCTTATCAGAAATACCTTCAATGTCGATGCACTTTTTCAGTTTTGCCAGTCAAACTAAAGTGTGGGTGTGTGGGGACTTGTATGTGATGTATAAGAATGTGGTTTGGAAAGTAGCTCTACTCCACATGTATCTGTCGTTGTAGATTTAAAGCCCTTGATTTTTTGACAATCACTTGCTATCTACATGAGCACCGCCAGCACTGAGACTAAAGGAAGTCTTGGACTACATTTGGGATAAGGGGGTGGGATATCGGTCAGAACTTCCTGTTCCAAATCTACTTGGGTGGCTTTAAGCTCTACTTTACTGCTCCAGCATGACGTCCCTGTTGTGTCAAAACTCTTTAATTTCCATTTACTCATTTTATCTTTAGGCTCTGTAAAAACAGCAGCTGTTTGAATGGGGATGAAGTATTTAACATGCTTTAAAAACAAGAACATCATTTCCTTCCTCGCTAATATAACGTTACAATTTCAAAGGCCACGCCCACTTTGTTACTCTTCTATAATTCTGCCTGCATTTTACGTAACCCAGCACTTGCTGTTTTAATTTGTTCCATGGTTTTATTTGAATGCATGTGGGGTAAACGGCGAATTAAATGGATTAATGAACTTTTGTGCTCCTTGTTAGTACACGGGATCTGAGCTTGATGTCTTTTTTTTAAGAGCTGTCGTAAAAATGAGCTTCACCAATGCCAGACCTACATCAAAGCAGCAGGCCAGGAAGTGTGAAGATCATGCCGTATGTGTGTGTGGTGTGTTATCTGAAGCAGCAGCCTTCAAACTGGTGGGCTGATGCAAAAGCATACTGCAGAATACATAGTGGCAGCTGATTGAGTCAAGTCAAGTCAGTTTCTACATCTGATGTCACAGAGCAGCTTTACAAAGTCCATGGCTCTACTGAGCAACCGTGGTGAGGAAACACTTTTTAACCTGGACGAAGAAACCTTGGAAGGAACAACAAGAACCTTCTCTGGTTGACACTAGAGGTGGAGTCAGATTAAAGCCAATAGCTTTGAGTATATGCAGATGAAGTACATGAGAACTTGATCTGTGGTAGTGGAACTAGTCTGGGTGAGGTGAGCAGGAATCCCAGTGATGGATGATCTGGTTAAAGCTGAAATTGGGGCAGCAGTTCCCAGTGTACAGGTGGAGGGGTTCAGAGTTGGTGGGATGGTCATCAAGGCATTTCACAGTTCGCTCATTTCATGTGGGCCCCTGCCAAAATTTCACTGTTGAGATTTTTAGGCCTCAGGTGTCAGTCAGGACCAAAACCACTCTCCATGCATTTTGCACCTTTTATTTAGAGAAGTTAGTGATGTTTAATGTCATTTACAACTTTTATATATCTTAACATAAATTTTCCACCTCATCCAAGGGAAAAAGCAGTGTATGTAGGTGTGTGTTGGTGCTGTAGGTTTAAGGTGGATGCTTTGTGTGGGTCTTTAATGTCTTTCTCTCTTTCTTTTCCCGCTACCGCTTTCACCGCCCTTCTCTTGTACCTCCAGGTAAGCCCATCAGATTTTATTTCCAAGGTTTTTTGTGAAATGGTCCAGACTTGGATGTTTTACTTGGAGTGGAGTTACAGGGTTTTGCTGTGGCCTGGATTTGTTTGCACATTTCTCTCCTGAATTTTGTGCAGTCTCCACCCCCATTTTCTGCACCTGAATGTATGAAAAGAAATGTGTGTGAGTGTGAGAGATGTGACTGTAACAAACGTAAACAGACACGATGAAAAGTTGATGTACATTTGTCTCTCTGTTTGTCCTCAGTGCCTCTTTTTGTGCTGGAAGTTGAGCATTAATGCTAAATGCTAATGGGTGTGAATCACAGACATTAATTAGGGGAGGCTGTAAATCTGGTCTTGCTATTTCCCCAGCCTGACTTGCTGCTGTCCAGACTCATGGCTGCCTGTAGTTGCAGCAGTCCGGAATCGCAAATGTCCAGACTCAGTGCTGTCTAGAACCGCAGGTGTCAGGACTTGTGGCTGGCCGGAATTTGGAAGTTGTCCAGACTCACTGAACTCACTGAAATTGCAGTTTGCTGGAATCGTAGCTGTCCAGAATTGCAGCTTGTCCAGACACTAGTGGGTGAGTGTAGACACTATCGGGTGAGCGTAGACTCTAGTGGGGCGCGCATAGTCACTAGGGGGGCGTGCATAGACACTAGGGGGCAAGCGTAGACACTAGGGGCCATTCGTAGACACTAGGGGTGAGTGTAGACACTAGGGGCCAAGCGTAGACACTAGGGGGGCAAGTGTAGACACTAGGGGCCATTCGTAGACACTAGGGGACATTCGTAGACACTAGGGGCCAAATGTAGACACTAGGGGGTGAGCGTAGACACTAGAGGCGAGTGTCGTTACAAGAGGGTGAACATAGATACAAGAGGGCGAGCATAGACACTGGGGGCGAGCATAGACACTAGGGGGATGATTGTACACAGTAGTGGGATGAGAGTAGACACTAGGAGGGGGTATGTAGACACTAGGGGACAAGCATAGACACTAGAGGCGAGTGTAGATACAAGAGGGTGAACATAGATACAAGAGGGCGAGCATAGACACTGGGGGGATGAGTGTAGACACTAGGAGGATGAGAGTAGACACTAGGAGGGGTATGTAGACACTAGGGGACAAGCATAGACACTAGGGGGATAAGAGTAGACACTAGGAGGGGTATGTAGACACTAGGGGACAAGCATAGACACTAGGGGTAATGGATTTCGGAGTGACGCTGTGTGCTTTGCAGGTGACTGTGCAGGTGGTGGTGGGGAAGACCCAACCTGTTTGGCCGTAATGGTGTTTAGCACAGGGAACAGTGTCTTTATGGTGGGGGGAGGGGGGTGGTCTGTGGCGTTTGAATGTAGCCACTGAACCAAACACTAAAGGTGTCTGCATTCTAGGTCACTCAGGGACGCATGCCAGTTCTCTCACACCCCCACTGTAGGGAGAAACCAGACAAGCCAGCAGAGAGGTTTCACTGTGCTCCGGTTTTTAGGTCACAATTGAAATGCAGAATCAGAACCTGGACACTGAACAACAGCTGGTCTCAGAGTCTCATCCCTCAGTCCCCACACAGCTTCACTAAATGTTGAGCGACCAGGACATGTTTGGTGCATGAAGTTCACTTTTTCAGTATCAGTAATAACAGTTAATGGACCTTGCAATCCAAAGCCTAGACAGATCACTGGTCCTGTCGTCGGGAGATCACCAGTTCCATCCCTAGTGCTGCCGCAGCCACACACGTTCAAGAGTCTGTCTGGGTGTGTGGGGTGGTCCTCCTTCTCCCCCATCACATAGCATTACTGTGCCCTGGCATCCACTCCCATCCCAATGGCACAGCCTGGCTCCAACTGTCACAGTAATATTAGGTATCAACTGCACAGTCAGTTCTTGAAATTGATGTGATGGAAGCAGGAGCATAAGGATCTGAGGATTTTAAAATAAATTAAATTTTTATTGCAGCAGCATACTCTCACACTGAAATTTGTAGAAAAATGTAGCCTTCAACTCAAGTGAATTTCAAGGGGAAAAAATCCCTGACTAAAAAATACTTATTTTTCAAAAAATCACTTGTTCCGCAATTATTGGCACCCCTGGTATTAATACTTTGTACAACCTCATTTTGCCAACAAAACAGCACCTAATCTTCTACTCTGATGTTTCACAAGATGGGAGAATACAGAAAGAGGTATCTTCCACCATCCCTCTTTTCACAATCATCCAGCGACATGGGTCCTCTTCTCTGCACTCTCCTCTTCAGCTCACTCCACAGGTTATAATTTAAAAATTTGGATTTAAAATGTCCTGGTATTTCAAAGCAGTCATGATGCCATGCACCCTAACAAGGTTCCCAGGGCGTCTGGAAGAGAAACAGCCCCACAGCATCACTGATCCTCCCCCATACTTTACAGTGGGCGTGAGGTGCTTTTCTGTATGCCTTTTCTACCAGACCCACTTAGTGTGTTTGCTGCCAAAAAGCTGTATCTTGGTCTCATCTGACCAAAGCACACGATCCCAGTTGAAGCCCCAGTACCACTTAGTGAACTCCTGACGTTTGCGTTTATGATTTTGAGTGGGAAAAGGTTTTTTCTGTGCATGCCTCCCAAACAGCTTGTTGGTGTGTAGACCGTGCCTGATAGTTGGGATATCCTAGGAATTTTTAGGGGTGCCAATAATTGTGGAACAGGTGATTTTATGAAAAATAATTATTTCTTAGTCAGGAATTTTTACCCCTTCAGATTCACTTGAGATGAAGGTTACATTTTCTATCATTTTCAGTGTGAGAGTAAACTTCTGCAATAAAAATTGAATTTATTGTAAGGCCTTTAACACTTTTTAACCAGGGGTGCCAATAATTATGGAGGGCACTGTATCTGTTGTGTTCCTGATTAACTTAACTTTCTGCTCTGTGAAATGGAGGATCTGCTACAATAGAGACCCAATCTCCTCAGGTGCCTGATTTTTTATTGTCCAATATTTCTGCAGAATGAAACTCTGATTGTCTGCACGATTCAGTCAGGCAGCTCCAGTTCAAAAAAACATACCAACGTGCTTTAAGATCAGAGAACATTGTGCATGCAGATGCAGAGACACTCTAAAGCACGTTTAGTCTCCCTCGTGTGTCTCTGTAGATGAAGCTGCTGAGGAATTATGCCGTATATTCCTGTATGTTCCTCTGGTTCTCCTGTGTACTTCATGAATAATTCATATTTCAGCAAATTAGCTACAGGAACATAAAATGTTTTTTCCATCTTTCGCTCTTGCCAGGTTTCTGAAAAGACACGGCAGTCGCTGAATAACATTCTTCGATAACTGTCCAAATTCTCCATCTTCTCAAAGGTTCTCGTCCATCAGCTACTATGCAAATACTGGCAAACTCATCACCACATGTACTGTAACTTGTGCCGCTGACAGCACGGAGACAAGGCCATGCTGGTCCTAATTGGAAGTTGCTGAACCATATCAAGTGAAGTCAAGTCGATTTTATTTTGCAGGGCTTTTATTTTTGTAGTGTTTTTTACAACAGACATTGTCACAAAGCAGATTCAGTCAAGCAGATCTTAGTGTACAGGCAAAATCCTCCATATTTGGCCATGTTTACTCTTCTTGCTCCATAATGGTCATTGCTGAATCTGGTTGGTTCTTGTTGGGCCATGCTGGTGTTTGTTCATCAATCCTTGTTGGCCCAGGTAGGTCCTGCTTGTTTTATGATTGCCTTTGTTGGTCCATCATGATCATTGTCCTTGTTTGTAAATGTTGGTCCTTGTTGGGTTAGATTGGATCTTATTTGATTTGTGTTGGTTCTTCTCAGTTCATAATGGCCCTTATTGGGTTA
Organism: Lepidarchus adonis; assembly: GCA_037576955.1. Lineage (NCBI taxonomy): Eukaryota > Metazoa > Chordata > Actinopteri > Characiformes > Lepidarchidae > Lepidarchus > Lepidarchus adonis. The sequence goes on from JBBIGC010033704.1 coordinate 9,496, forward strand.
AGTTGGTCTTTTTTGGCAGTTGGCACTTTGTGGCTCTTGCTGACCCATACTGCTCCTAGTTGATTTGACTTGGCCCTGTTTCACATTGTTGACCTTTGTTGGCCAAGGTTTATTCTTGGCCAGGTCTTGTTTAGTATTGACCTTTGTTGAGCTTTGTTGGTCACTGTAGGTCAATGTTGGCCTTTGTTAGCCCAAGATGGTCCTTGTTGTTCATTCTTGACCCTGGTTGTCAGAGGTTGGTCATTGTTCGTCAGTATTGACCCTGGTTGGCTTACGTTGTTCATTATTGAGTTGTGCTGGAACTGGTTGGCACAGGTTGTTCATTATTGAGTAGTGTTGACCCTGGTTGGCCCAAGTTGGTCATTGTTGATCGGTGCTGACTCTGGTTGGCCCAGGTTGTTCATTATTGAGTAGTGTTGACCCTGGTTGGCCCAGGTTGGTCATTGTTAGTCAGTGTTGAACCTGGTTGGCCCAGGTTGTTCATTATTGAGTTGTGCTGAACCTGGTTGGCCCAGGTTGGTCATTGTTAGTCAGTGTTGACCCTGGTTGGCCTATGTCATTCATTATTGAGTAGTGTTGACCCTGGTTGGCCCAAGTTGGTCATTGTTGGTTAGTGCTGACCCTAGTTGACCCCGTTTGTCCTTTTTGACCCTTTTTAAGGTTCCGTTGCTTGAATATGGTACAAATTCTGTCACACTCATATGTACTGCAAGTCGTTGTGTAGGCAGCAGTGGAATTGGTAGAATACAGCAGAAATCTATTTGCTATCCCTGAAGTTGATTTAATGGTTGGTTATTGCCCCCTGGGCCATAATTTAATCAAAGTCTGTAATAAAAATCTCTCTATATACAGTCTCTTTATTGCACTTTTTATAATCTTCCATTTCCCAGGTCCTCTCTTTCTTGATAGCTTTGGGTTGAAGATCTCCTCTCCATTGTCTTACTACATTTACTACATGTATGGATGTAATAGCAGTAATAACTGCTGCTTAAGGCAGGAACTCTTCTTCTGAATCATGTCACTAATTGCAGTCAAAAGACATAAAGTAGAATTGTTGTACTGCTTGTGCTCATTGAGGTCCATTAACCCAATATCTTGCATTAATGTGCTGGTTTTGCTGTTCAGGCTTCTGGAGCTACTGAATGCTTATTATACACGTTTAAATGAGCAAAATTCATTAGATGGCTTTGTTGGAGATCACCGGTGAGCTTGCTAATGAGAAATAATTAGGTTTAATGGTAATTTTTCCATTCTGTGCTGTAACAGTGTGGGTTAGGTGTGTGATATAAGGCCATAAAATCATCTTTAACATAAGAGTATATTCACCTGGCCAAGTGCTGAAGATATGAGTTCACTATGAGTTCACGCCCAACAAGAGATGCCACTGGTAAACAACGTGTAAACAAAGAGAAATGGACAAATTTGTCTGTAGACAGCTGAAGGACGTTCAGAGGAAGTCATATTATTGCTTTAGGGAAGATCTCCATCATACGAAAGTGATTATCTGATATTTGATCTCAGTTTTATCATGTGTATTTATTTTGTAATTTATAAATAAATTAATTTGTTTATCTGGATGTTTTATCTCTGTAAAGTCCAGTGAATGACGTCTGTGTCAATGGGGCTCATATCTACGGGAGTTTCAGTGAAAATGTTTTACAACACTAACCCCCCCTTGCTTGCTCTCATACTGGCTGTATGGAAAACGCTCTTCTATTTATCAAATGTGACCATCTCTCCATTCTGCTTGCACGTTCCAGCGTGCCATGCTCTGCCTACCCGTCATTCTGACATTAATTAGTGCGCCCTCTGCTTCCTGCTCAGTGCAGGAGGGAATTATGGGTATGAAGGCAGCCTGTGACGCCCTCTCTGGGTAAAGATAGGCTGTAAATTAGCAGTTAGGGACTGTCAGTACCGAACTTCATCTCACACACACACACACACACACACACACACACACACACACACACACACACACACACACACACACACACACACACACGATAGGATAAAGCCATTAACACTCAGTGATATCCTTTTTGTACTTAGAACTATGAGATTTATATTGTTTTCTATTGTTATTGTTGTTTTGTAGCAGCTTCTAATTGTTCACTGTCTCCATACATCCTGTTCAACTCTAGTATTTTTCATGTTTTTTATTTTATATGTTATTTTATTTCTTCTCATTTTTCCCTCACTCTCTTTAACATTAAAACAATAATGATGAGGCATTCCTGAACCTCTCTCTCTCTTCATCACTGAGCTCTCATGCTGTGTTCAGTGTCCAGCTTCATTCCTGAACACCTCTCTCTCCATCACTGAGCTCTCATGCTGTGTTCAGTGTCCAGCTTCATTCCTGAACACCTCTCTCTTTATCACTGAGCTCTCGCTCTGTTCAGTGTCCAGCTTCATTCCTGAACACCTCTCTCTCTTCATCACTGAGCTCTCGCACTCTGTTCAGTGTCCAGCTTCATTCCTGAACACCTCTCTCTCTTCATCACTGAGCTCTCGCACTCTGTTCAGTGTCCAGCTTCATTCCTGAACACCTCTCTCTCTTCATCACTGAGCTCTCGCACTCTGTTCAGTGTCC
>JBBIGC010033714.1:0-12085 GCA_037576955.1 Lepidarchus adonis
CACACACACACACACACACACACACACACACACACACACACACACACACACACACACACACACACACAAACACATAACATCACCCCCCTGCGCAGAACCCAACACCATTACACTAAATAAGAGTTTCTCCACTGCTCTCACCCTCTCACACATCGGCCTGTCAGCGACCAGAGTAAATCACACACAAGAAGCATGACCGTGTGTGTGTGTGTGTGTGTGTGTGTGTATAGGTGTGTGCATGTGTGTGTGTAGTATGGGTGTGTGTGTGTGTAGTATGGGTGTGTGTGTGCGTGTGTGTGTGTGTGTGATGATTCAAATAATGAGAATACTTGTGGATTTGTTCATTGTTTAACTGCTGGATTCTATATTTAATATTCAGACCTTTTGTCTTTTTTAGGCCACAATATTTGAAGCCTAAATTATAACAGATTTCATCAGCAAATGTCTTTAAAAGGCATTGATTGTTAAAATTTCAAATTTCCCTTTTCCTTGAAAATACAAACGCAGTTTCAAAAAAGTGAAAAAATTGAAAAAAGATTCATTACATTGATTGGACATATTTTGGAAAGGCACACGCCTCTGTGTATAGGAGGCCTTATACTTGACAATGGATATCAGAGCAAAATCCAAGCCATGAGAAAAGTCAAAGAAACTCTGATTGTTGGGAGGCACAGATCTAAGAGTTGAGTCTGTAAAGCTCAGGCTGGGCCCAGTGTGTATGTTGTGATCATGGGTGGTGTATGTAAGTGTGTGTAGATGTGTCACCCCAACCCGATCCCCTTCCTGCCCTACAGCTGCCCTTGTCCATGTGACCATTTCCTCCCAGCTGTTGCTTTGTGAACAGACAGACAGGAGGAACCTACCAAGGCTTGGGAAGGAAATTGAATTTGTACACTGATTTAAAATCAGTCACCTTTTTATACAAGATCTCTGATCAGTGTAAATGTTTTATCAGCCACTGTTTGCGGTTCATAAGGCATCAGTGCTGATCTTGCTAGTGTGCATGTCAACCTCATTCAGATGCCTTCTATATCTTTATTATAGCTGTGGCTGAAAAAAATATGCTTTTCTGTTCAAATGTTTTACATTGTTTGTTGGTGATATCAGTATGGTTGGTTATTTTATTCACTAATAATGTACACAATGTAAATGACCATTTTAATAGCCACCAGAAAGGGTTTTTATGATGTCTAGAAGTGACCGCAGTTCTTTAGGACATTTTAGATCAAGTTTTGTATTTTTTTGTCCAAAAAAATCTATTTTTTTATTTCCATCCACAAAATATTCTTCAACTATCCTTCTGGTTTGTCCACAAGGTCTTTAATAAACTTTTTGGTGAGAAGTTTCTTTCTACTTTCAGTCCTGTCATGCACACTATGGTTGCACATTACTTTATGTATTTAGATTTTACCCTGAGATCCTTTGTAACTTCTCAGACTATCACCCACCTTGCAGCTGAAGTTTTCTCAGATGGTCAACCACTTCTGGTCAGTGTAATTATGGTCATTCTCCATTAATACACAATATATCTGACTTTTTAAAACTTTACAGATGGTCTTGTAACCTTTTCCAGCTTTATGGGCATCAGCAACTATTTTCCCTGGGTCCTCAGACACCTCCATTATCAAAGCCATGATGCACACACAAAAATATATATTTTTTTAAAAACAGGGTCTCCTGCTATTTATACTCCCTTACACTGAAAATACCAGACTCACCTCCGAACTATATGATAATCCTAAGGGTTCACTTACTTTTGCTATTGAATAATTTTCTTTAATAATATACATGACCAAATGTAATTTGCATTTGTTTAACTAAGTTTTCTAGTTATCAGATGATGTTTTATGTCACATTCATATAAAATATAGACAATTCTAAAAGGGTCACAAACTATGAAGCATCACTGTACTTTTATTTGCAGAGTTTAAACAATTATTCTTAATAACCAGGTTTAGTGTTTTCATAAAAAATCTATTTTAAAACGTGCGGTTGTGCTGTACAGGCACTGCTTCAGTTATTCACAGTATAACTCTCTTGTGTATGATTGCATAAATAATATAATCTGATTAACAGTTTATGTAATTTGCCTCTGATTACCACTTTTCACATATGAGGCACTCTGGTTGTTCATCATTCTGTTAATCTTTTAAAAAAATTATATAAAACCGATTATAGCATCATATTGAATTGACTCTAGAGTCTGCAAACTCTGGAATGGTACTAAATAGCTGAAAGAATAATTTTCTTAACCAATTGTTCTGCAGATTTGCCAAAATAACAATGGATGCTTATACTTATAAAACACATAAGTAAGTGTATTTGAGATTACTTGACAACTTAACTTAGGCAGCTTAGGCAAGTGTGTGATTATCATGCAGTTAGCTTTATGCTAACAGGTGGCCATACGTTTCCATTACTTGTTAGCTACATTAAACTTATAGCTCCAGTGAAACGCTAAAGAAGCAAACTTCAAACGTGTCTCGGAAGATTGACTATTTGAGGGCTAAAAAGAAATCTGTACACATTTGTATTTAGGCCAAACCATTGCTTTAAGAGCCGTGGAAAGATATTCTATATTTAGATGCGTATAGTCAAGAGTTAATCTGATCCTAGATCAGTAGTAAGATTGTGGGATGTACCACTCTTACTAAAGGAACAGGGTTCCATGGCTTGTGGGACTTCAAACGTGACCGATTACTGAGCAATTAGCAACTCAGTTGGAATAAAGGGAACGGTGCAGCCCTCTAGGAATTAAACAGAGAGGGCAGCTGGGAAAAATACCACAGTGCTGTAAGGAACAACACCTGCTGAGACTTTATGGAGGATTTACAGTGGGCGCATTTAAAGATTATGCTTAAAACACTGCTACTCATCTGAAATAAAAAGCTGTTCAAAATCAGTGAGGCACAAAACATATACAGTACAAGGGTCCTCAAGTTACGTCGGGGTTCTGTTCCTCCGAGCGTGACTATATACGACTTTCGGTGCATATAGCCAACACCATTTTCTCTCATCATATTATTTTAAAGAATTTAGTAGGTGTTCAACTACATTATACTACGTATATGTGCTGCCAAATGCCTCTCACCGCAACTCCATCTCTTTTCCGCTCGTATTACCCACCTATTTTCCTGTACCAGACACTTTGGTGAAACGCACCAAATCCCACAACTTGGAGAACAAACGCCTTAAAAATTTATTTAAGGAGCCAATGACTTAACCACAAATTGTTGTATGTTGTATGTAACTCAAGGACCAGCGTATGTGTTTCCAGTCAGCTCCATCTTGTTGTATTTTCTCTTTATTACAGCCAAGCAAGCTAATATTACTCCTGTTAATATATATTAATATATAATATCTGCCCTTTGTATTGTGTGAATATGTTACTATACATGCTACTTTGATACTGTCATGTGTTCCCTGTGTCTTATCTGTTTACTTTGTTTTTGTTCGGTATTGGCATGTGCTCCTGTCCTCATGTCTGGTGTTTGTTTGTCCGAGCTCCACATTTTCCATTCACCTGTCCCACATTCCTTATATGTGTCCTGTCTCAGAGTTTAAGCACTTGTGTTTTATCATGTCCTTGTATGATCTGTTACTCTTACCCATGTCATTCACCACGTTTTCTAGTGTATATGCCATGTATGTTTATCTAGGGCATTCATGCTTTTTGTGTTTAGTTCTGTGTTTTTCTTAATAAAAACCATTAAACTGCATTGCTGTAACACTTTCTCTCAATATGAAATGAATTACTATTAAAGGTGTTTTCCATCTTCATCATCAAATTTGATTGTTTAGCAAATTTAACATTAAAATCACTTACTTAATATATTGTAGGCCCCCTCGTATTGTCAGAACCTTTGTTCCTCAAGACTCCAGAAGATGTAATGTTGTCTGGCACCAGAACAATTGCAGGAGAACTGGGTCTGTATCAATGTTTAGGTAGGTAGAACATATCCAAGTGCACCTGGTCATCCACATGATTGAAAATAATCTATCTGACCACCTTTGTCCATTGCTCCATTGACTATTTCTGTTGTGTTTCCATTGTACACACATTTGCCAATAGACAGAGGATATCTGTCAATATACGAGTTTGTGAGATTTTCCATTTGTTGACTGTTCTGTGAAACACGAAACGACATTACAAAGCTACAATATGGTAGAAACCTGTAGAAAGTGCTGAAGGTTCTGGACTAGGGTCAGTCTATGCAATCTGACCACCCTGGGGCTATTCAGTCCCATATGTAGCAAGCTGTGATACACTGATTTCTGACATCTTGTCATAGTCAGCGTTAACAATTTCAGAGGATTGAGCTACAACTGCCCTGGAATTGGACAAGACAGACTATCCATCTCTTCCAATGTGTATCAATAAGCCTTGGGCATCCATGACCCTGACACTGCTTCACCAAGTGTCATTTCTTGGACCACTTTTGACTCAGGTTCTAACCACTGCACACTCGGAACCCCTCAGAGTAAAGGCAGATGATGCTTTGACCCAGTCATCTACAATCACAATTTGTCAAAGTGGCCTTACACTTGCCCAGTTCCAATACATCAGCTTCAAGAACTGACTGTCCATTTGTTGTTCAGTATACCCCACCTTTGAACAAGTGTCACTGTAATGTTATTCACTTTATGCAAAAACATTTATTCAAGAAACCATTTTTTAACAAAAATACCAACTCAGTGTCACCACTTCTTCCTTTCCTGTTGTTGTTGCCCTCATAAAGACAGCAAGACAAAGCTTTCAAATGCATACACACACATACTAATCTAAAAGGAAGTTTAATATCTAATATCTGGCACTTGGTGCAGACATAGTGGCAGCTTGAGATTAATGATGGTGATAAACTGTGTGTTGAGGAAACTGTGTGAAAATCAATCAGATAAAAGTCTTTCATCAGTACTGAAGCAATTTCAAGGTTAATGGGTCACTTGGTGGATTGGAACAAAACAAATGAAATAATAAAAGGCCTACTGCAAATGTCTGTCCATTAGTGAACTATGAACCGCATTGATTAGTTGGATTCATATGCATATACATGAATGTATTCTTGAAGAACAGCTATCAGTATGAAAGTTTAAAAATGCTTTCCCTCCATACAATACATCAATAGCACCATCTACTGATTCAAATGCAATTGTGTGCTGAAACAGAGAAGAATGCAAAACTCAGGGTAGTAATGTCAAAAAATGAATTTTCTTTGTGTGTAAATTGACTGTTTGTGGCTCAGTATTTTAGATGAATCGAGGGATAATTGAAAGAGTAGAAAGAAAGTGGTAAAACCTCAATTAACTTTGCCATATAGTGACCTGAAATAATGCTAGATATATATTAGTCTTATTCAGCCATAAAGTGTTAGTTTGCCGTATAGAAGAAGTTTGCTTACCTGGATGTGTGCTCCAAAACAGATATTGTACACAACCTTATAATCATACATTTAAAGTAATAAATTCATATTAAATTATGAGTCAGATGTTCTGAAATCAGTTAGGTCTATTTCCACACTAAAACAGGGGCTCCTGCAATCATCGGGAGTTTCATCCCTTCCATTAATAATGCGGACATAAAAGAATAGCCATTTAGTGTTCTCCTCTAAGTGTGTTGAGCTGATGATGGATGAAGACGGCCTGCATTATTTTGAAGGCCATGATAATTTCTAATAAATTACAGCTTGTGCAAACCTATTACAAACTACAAAGCATTTCCAATGAAGGCTAGTTTAAGACTGGATTAAGTGTGTTTAAGAAAGTCTGGGATAGTAGCTGATCTACGTTCTAGATCGTTCATTTTGGTGTCCGAACTCAAAATCTTTCAAAAAGTCTTTATAAAGAAAGAAACACTATTTATGTCATAGCATCCAATTATACAACAGACACCTATTCACACGTAATGACTTTAGATAATCACAGCAATTCAAGGCTAGAAACCTTTCTCAAGAAATAAATTTGACATTCAACTGGATTAGCAGTTAGATTTTTTTATCGGACGCTTCTTAGATAATTTCACAGGACAAAGTCATAAATTAGAAACATCATCTTACAGAATATACACAAGACATCAAAAACAAGTTCCAAAGAAATGAAAAACAAGAAGGACAGATGAGTTGGATTCTAATGAAAGAACATTTTCACAAATACATGGTTTTGATCATCTCTCTGAGCTTCTTTGATGTGCCTTTTCCTTGAGAAAGAGAAGATATAGTTTGAGCATAGCAATTTACTGTAACGTAGGCTTGAAAATGAACCGAATGAAAAACAAATTTCAAACAATTATACCAGATTCACACAAAAGAAACAAAAGGCCATAGTTCAAATCAAACCATCATTGAACCTCTTTACTGGCGATGACACCTAAGCATGCCATTGCATGCAAAAAATAATATTAATACACATTTCGGCCACTGAAAACAACGTTAGGCCACCGCTAAGTAAATCAGTGTTCACGTAACTTTTCAGAGTCGTATGTCATCATGTGTGGCCTTTAACTAGAAATGGCAGTTTGTGAATCAAAGCCTAGCTTTCAGTTCTCCAGTAGCATCACTATTCACCTAAACAATCACAATGAACAGACAAATACATTCACATTAGACAGGGCTATAAAAATCTCTGTGTTCCTAATGGGCCATTTACCTTATTACTGGTAATACTGAATATACTTCAAGAATTGTAATCACTGATTGCAAAGCCTATCAACTGTGTGGTATGAATAATCTAAAAAGAAGGGACTTATTGATTTCAACAAGAAATGAGAGTGAAAGAGAATAAGAGATAATTTGAGAAAAAGTAATGTAAAAGAAAAAGACTGTTTTAGACTTGCCCTTTTTGTTGACTTGCCCTCACTATTTCCTTTTGGAGAATTCCCAATGCCATTTTAAGGGCTGATTTATTATTGTGCAGTAGTGACATCTTGTGGTTATGCAATCACTATACTCAGCATAAAATGCTCAGACATTACTGTTATCTGTTTTAAAAAATAAATGATGAAATTATAGGAAAAGTTGTTTTTAAACCAGAGCAATAAAATATATTCATATTCATATTTCTTATATTTATATTTCAAAATGATAACATTTGATTTTTTATGTTTAAAATGGGGTGTTAGCTTTAATTTGCTAGTTAGCTTGTGAGCAAGCTAAACACTTCAACACATTTAACAATGAACAAAAGAGAAAGGCAGAATGCTATATCGTTCATTCTAAACATTCATTTTTAATGTGGCAATTGTTGGTGGAAGGAGAAGAAGAGCAGGAAGGCATGCCACAAAGCAGAAAGAGAAAGGGAAGGGTAGAATTGGTTTGAATTTTAGCAGTAAGAATGGTAAAGGGAAAGAACTAGCTGATACCAGGTTCTGTAAAGCTGCTTTGCGACAGCTTCTGCTGTAAAAATGTCTATACAAATATAATTGACTTGACTTGACTTGATATTATGGAGGGAAGGAAGTCCATAACTTGTGTGTGCAAGAGAGCAGATGGAAGGGGAGTAAGACCTGGTGTATTTGAGGTGGGTTCTAATTGTTCTACCATAGTGTGGATGGGAGGAGAAATGGGGTAGGAGTTATGCTGAAGGAAGATTACGTCAAGAGTGCTCTGGTGGCGAAGAGTGTCAGACAGATGATGAGTGTGAAACTGGAAATCGAAGGTGATGATGAATGTTATAGTGCATATGTTCTGCAAGCTGGGTGTGAGGTGGATGAGAAAGAGGAATTTTGGAGCGAGTTAGATGAAGTGCTGGAGAGCGTATCCAAGGGAAGGAGAGTTGTGATTGGTGTGGACTTCAATGGGCATGTTGGTGAAGGGAACAGAGGTGACAGGTGGGCAGGTATGGTTGATGGAGAAAAAGATGGAGATGGTGAGTACGTATTTCAAAAAGAGGCAAGAACACGGTGACAATAAAATTGGAGAAAAAATCAAATAGGTGGATTATATCTTGTGCAGGAGGGTCGGAAACGATAAAGTAGCGTCTGGGGAGTGTATATAAACAATACAGAATGGCGGTTTGTTGGATAACTATGGAGATCAAGAAGAAGAGAAGAGTGAGGGCAGAGTGAGTGATAAAATGGTGGAAGTTGAGTGATAGGAGACTGTAAGGGTCACAGTAAAGTTAAGACAGGTACTCAGGAACAGGGAAGAGTTACCAGATTACTGAAGGTGTTTCATATATATATATTTAATATATATTATAAAGGTTTTTGGTGTGACATCAAGACAGAAGAAGACTTGGTGGTGGAATCATGATGTGCAGGAGAGTTACAGAGAAAGAGGCTTGGAAAGAAGAGTCACAGCGATGAAGAAAGTAGACAGGAGTAAAGGAAGAGACGGCAAAGACAAATAATTATGTGTATGGTGAATTATGAGAGAGGTCAGACTCTAAGAAGGGAGAAAAGGACCTACACCGATTGGCTAGAAAGAGGGACCAAGCTGGGAAGGATAAGCAGCAGGTTGGAATGATAGAAGATAGTGATGGAAACATAGTCACATGGAAAAGGAAGGAGTAATTTGAAGGGATGAATTAAGAAAATGAGTGAGAAAAGGTTGGATGACATGGGAATAGTGAACCAGAAGTGCAGCATATTAGTAAGGTATGAGTAAGTCATCTTTTAAAAGAATGACGAACGGAAAGACCGTTGAGCCAAATTACAAACCTGTGGAAGCATGGAGGAGTTTAGAAGAGATGGCAGTGAAGATTCTGACCAGATTGCTTTACACAGTCTTGGAAAGGGAGAAGATGTCAGAAGAGTGAAGAAGTGTACTGATACTGATTATTAAAAATAAAGCTGATTTTCACTATTGTAGTAACTACAGGGGGATATAGTTGATCAATCACAGTATGAAATTATTAGATAAGTAGCGTGGTGAAAGCCAGGTTAAGGAAGAAGTAATGATACTTGAGCTGCAGTATGGTCAGATACAATGATACATTTACATGTTTGCTCTGAAGATGTTTCTGGTGAAGCACAGGAAAGATTAGACGAGGTTGCACTGTGTCTTTGTGGACTGTATTTGTGGTAATGTGTGAGGTGGTCAGTATTGCCCGAGGAGTATGTAAGAGTGGTACAGGATATATATGAAGGCAGTTTGACAGTGGTGAGGTCTGCAGAAGGAAGCTAGACAGACAGACCAGGGATTATATGAAGAATTGGTTCTGAGCACGTTTTTGTTTGCAACAGTGATGGACAGGTTGACAGACGAGGTTAGACAAGAGTCTTCACAGACTATGATGTTTGCAGAAGACATTGTGATATGCAAGTAAGAGTAGAGAGCAGCTGGAATAGACATTAGGGAGTTGGAGGTAGGGCTGGGCGATAAGGCATAAAAATAATATCACAATATTTTTAAGCTATATCGCGATCTTGATACCTTGAAATGTCCACTAAATCACTGTATAAATGATCAATTCAGCCCTGTGTTGCATAAAATGACAGCAATATAGAGAATTTAGTCGAAGTTTAACATAGTAAAGGCTTTTATTTTAAAACAAAGTAAAACATAGCAAACTTTATTTTAAACTCAAGTTTTAGACAGAACTTTTTTTATTTTAAACAAGCTTTTAATATAGCAAAGACTATTTTAAACCAGTTTAATATAACAAATGCTTTATTTTAAACTGAAGTTTAACATAGCAAACTTTTCATTTAAATTGGGAAATTGCAACTTTATAATTGTGACAAGCCATTCTTTGGAATGGATAGATTTTAAAGTAATGTTTGTGGTACTGCTACCTTTTGTGACAATGGACTTTTTCTTCGGAATCAGTTCGTCCGACTCCATCTCAAATTAATGTCTGAAATTTCACTAAGAAGGAAATCTGCAGAAGGAAGAATATCGTATCGTAATAAAGTATCGGCAGAAAAGCGATACTCAAAACACAATAACGTTCATATTTATACTTGATGGTCACGGTATAGTCATTTACTACATCGCACTTGGTACCAGTGGAGATATCGGCCAGTCCAAGTTGGAGGTATACTTTAGAGAGGAGAGGTATGAAATTGAGCAGGTCTGTGAGTAATAGGGAAGACAACAGAGTTTTTAGGACAGCGGGAGTAAAAGTGACAAAGGTAGAGGAGTTTAAATTCTTAAATACAGCCCTGGGTAATGTGAAGGGCAGTGAAGAAGAGAATGGCAGGGTGGAGTGGGTGGAGATTAGTGGCATGAGTGATCTGTGACAGACGGGTACCAGCAAAAGTGGAAGGGAAGGTTTACAGGACGGTAGTGAGACCAGCTATGTTATATGGGTTGGAGACGGCAGAACTGACAGAAAGACAGAGGACAGAACAGGTGATGGGAGAGTTAAAGATGCAGAGATTTGCGTTGGGACTAAGGAAGATGGAGTGTATGAGTGGAACAGCTCAGGTTGGATGGTTTGGAGACAAAGGCAGAGAAGGGAGATTGCGTTGGTTTGGACGTGTGCAGAGGAGAGAGGCTGAGTATGTTGGGGAAATGATGTTGAGGATGAGGCAAGAGGCGAAGAGGAAGCCCGAAGAGTTGGTTTATTGACGTGGTAAGGCGGTTGGTTGGAGCCAAATGAAGAAGACAGAAGATCCACTAACGAGTGTAACCCAAAGAAGAAGTTCAGAGAGACAGAATTCCAAAAACAGAAAAAATAAAGCCATTTCTCCCGAGACTACACTAAAGCGTACAAGGGTCAAAAGTAATGAGTGTTGCTTGCTGCAATCATTGTCGGTGGGAAGGGGATGGTTTACAGGGTGGGACGTCTGTAAGTCAGGTGAAACAGTTATTCACAAGGTTAATATATGTTTGCATGACAAATTATTTGAACTAGCTAATTATCTGACTGAGACTTACAAAGGGCAAGTACAATCCTCATTGTGTCGTCTTGGCCACGTGTGTCTCCGTTAAAAACAGTACTGAAACATAGGGCATGTTGTACTCAAATGAAGCAGCAATAGAACTGAAATACTTTTCTAGCCTAATTTGAATGGCCGGCCTCATTCTGCAAAGATACATTTGACTGTTGTATGTGAAAGAGTGGTATAATTTCACCCAAATGTTCTGTTGACATGATCTTACTGCTGACATATTCCACTAGAACTTGTGAATATCACACAATATTGAACCACATTGATTTCCATTATGTACCGAGTGCCTATCGTGATAGATAACGAATGACCAAACTGAAACAAAACATTTTACACTAATCACCTTCAGCCTCCATGTATTTAAACAGTGATCTTTTTCCTTCACTTCCAGAACATCTGTGTGAACATCCATCAGCCAACTTCTAACAAGTCAGGAGAACAAGAAAATGCAGAAACCTGCGAAACACAAAGGATAAATCCAGTCATTCTCTTCAATGGTCCAGGTATGAGAAGCCTTAGCTTCAATGTCATGTAACAACTTGTCCATGTTTTAATTCCACAGTGTCCACTAGACATGTTCCACTCCAGACCCATGGCTCTGTTGGCCCTTCCATGGTGCTTCCATCTCATGATGGTTGGGGTTTTGTTACGGGGAGGTCACAGGGCTGACACCTTGACGATGTTGGAGCTGGAGGTGGTGTTGATGGTAGGCTGGGCAGGGATGGGGTTTGCCAGGCTGTGGCCATCTCCTTCCGGTGGGAAATTGGTAGGGGACGGCAGGCTGATGATGGCTGTGGTGATCTGTTGCCCTCTGCAGTTAATCCGGCTCCTCTCACTGGGCTTCATGTTGAGACTGGAGCGACTGCTGCAGCCATTTATTGAAACAAAGACATAATATCAGCCATTCCTAGAGGTGGTATAAAAGGAAAATGGTGTTGCCACAGTCCCCCCTTACCACAAATTGGAGAAAATACTGTGCTGGACACAAAGGAAGCTAGCAAGTAACACAAGCTTGATAAGTACTGTCTGACCCGCATGCTTAAATCATCTCACACTTCTCACGTCTCAGACAAGTGTAGTGATGGTCTGAGCCTTTCTGGAGCCCGAACCCAAACCTGACTTGAGATATGGCCAAACTGCTTATCTACTGTTTGCCTACTACAAAAGGAATGTTAAACCTTTATAAACACACACACACACACACACACACACACACACACACACACACACACACACACACACACACACACACAC
>JBBIGC010033735.1:0-27004 GCA_037576955.1 Lepidarchus adonis
CAACATGAACTATATAGGGAACATTACTATCTGGGAGAACTAGAAAGAGTATAACACATTACTCTTAGTCATTAATAGAGACAGCGAGAGCTACAACATGAACTATATAGAGAACATTACTATCTGGGACCCTTCTTTAGGTAGTATTCAGGTACAGCTACATTAGTTTTTGATGTGGTTCTTAAAGGTAGAGAAAGTCTGGAGTGGTGTTTGATTCCATGTGGTGATGGAAACTCCAAGCATTGTTCATTCACAGATCTGAATGATCTGGTAGGTGTGTAGTTATGGATTAGTGTTCCCATGTAGCTGGGAGCAGATCCGTTGATGACCATGTAGACGAGCAAGGACTTGAATTAGATGCGTGTTGTGATGGGAAGCCATTATAAGGAGAAAAGCAGTGGTGTTAATGGGTGAATAAGCTGGCAGGTGAAATGGAAGTGGGCTATTTGCCAATTATTTACCAATTTGTTCTTCATATAATTTGTTAGAAATGCTTATTAGTTGTTTTTAAGACCTAATTATGAATTACTAATCATGAATAAACATTAAACCAGCATATGTTAGGTACATTAAAAAATATGATGCTTAACTCCCATGTTTCCAATATTAATGTAAACTTTTTTACCTATAAAGAGATCTCCCTCCAATGGTAGCAAGGTTGGAAAAAACCCCGAAGTTTGTCATGTTCTCCGGCCATGACTGGATGTTCAAGAAGCCTGAGACATTTCAAAAGAAGAAAAATCAGTTTTTCATTACAAAATAGACCCGGATAGATGAGACTGTTCTGGGAGAAAATACAGTGGACAATTTTAGTGTACAATTTGTTAGCTTCAGAGAAGTGTACAAACTTCCCTATAACCCCAGATCAGCCAAGACATGTCTTGAGTCAAAATGTTGCTTTTTTTAGTTCCCACTTATATGTAATATGTAATAGTCTATAAGATCCAGAACACAGGGTATCTTCTAAGATGCCTCTCTCACATTGGATGTTGTTCTTCATGAATTCATCATCAGAAGAACACTGAGCAACATTGGTGTGTATGGCTGGGTTGCAGAGAGACAGTAGGTGATCTCCAATATATCATTCTGTCTGTTTTGCTTGGGTCTGATTTGCTGGCCCAAGACAAACTACCATCATTGACAGAGCAATACATTTTTAATTACACCAGCAAAATGTAAAGAAAAATGAGAAAATATCTGCCCATAGGATTTTTTTAAAACGAAGAATCAGTTCATGGGCATGTATTTAAAAAAGAAAAGTCTTGACTGAAGAAAAATTAAGTTAAAGTCCTGACTTTACCCCAACAGGTATATTCTGGAAATACCAGAAAAGAGAAGATCATGTGAGAACACCCACCAACATTCCAGAGTTGAAGATGTTCTATACAGATGATGCTCACAGTTTTCCTTAATAAACAAATGCCATCCTCTCTTACCACACTTACTGCCTGTCTGGAGCAAAATCTTCTTCATCTCAATAGCTCAAAGTTCAATTCAAATTGGTACCTCACATCACATTCAAAAACATCAGATTCTCTGTGTTACTTGTTTCGGTTAAAATATCACCCTCTCTAAAACCTCCAACCTTGGTGTTATTTTTGACCCTCAACTCAACTTTAAATGCCATATCAATTATGAACCGTTAGTTTTAATAATCTGAGATCAAATACATAAGTGTTCATGTATTTCCAACATGTATTTATTTGATATCTATTATGTTTGGGTATTTAACCCTTGTGTTTGTTCTGTTTGGTGTCTTGTTCAGGTTTTTTTGTGTTAGGTAGTCTTGTTTGTAATCTGTTCAGTTTAATAATTGCTCCTGCAACTGTAAAAAAAATAAAATATAATAATAATTATTATAAAGGGAAATACACCCCAAAACATTGTGCCAGTTAAACAATTTATACCTCAGCAACAACAATTTTGTGGGCTGCACTCATTGGAATAATCGACAACCCGGCCTAAAAATGTAGGAACAATGCCATTGCTCTTTCCTCCTGCCAGCCTTTTCATTATGAAGGGACTGTTTCACTTCATTAGCTATTTGGCACACAGAGTAGTGTGAATTCACAGTGACAAAGAGCTTTAATATGACAAACAGTTCATTGCTGCATTTGCCATTGTATTTCATCATGCAAATGAATTCTTCCTTTCACCAAAAGCGCAAATACGTAATGACGAATGGTCAACGACTAAAGAGGCGAAAACGAAGAAGCGAAGAAGCGATCGATCACGCAGACGTAAGCACAGAACGATCACTAACTTACGCATATAAACATACAGTAAACTGTACCTCGGGTGGGATCTGTTTAAAAAGAATTTCACTGATTTCATAAAGCTACATGAAACACACACATGACAAATCATATACATGTATATAAACAATCATAAAGGCTTATTACAATATGCATCAGATGCCAAAAAGGTGACTTTAGTCAACATTTCACCTAAGTGCTATATCTGATGCATGACCGTATTAAAATGCCTAAAGGTAATTTCCAACAAGCATACACACATATATCAACATTCACTACACCTCCCAACACAATGCAGTGTTACATGACTGATGGCTGCAGCTCACCTGTGATCTCTTTGACAGTGCGGAACACGTTGAGCCGCTCAGGGTCTAAGGCTGCAATCCCGTGGTACATGTCTCTGCCATAAAAGAGATAGCAGTTAATGCGCTTACTCAGCTGCTTGAAAGCATTGGATGGAAAATATTTTGACAATTTGTGGAGATATGACTGGTTATATGAGCAGAAAAATTGTAGGGATGCATCATGTATATGTATCTTAAAGTTGTATTCACTGATTAATGGGAAAATCTCATATTCAGCATCAGATTATTGAAGTTATGGCAGAAAATTGCACATTTCATGATGCTATATTTCTGCTGCATGAAAGAAATGAAATGAAGAGTAGTGGGTAATGTGCACTCTGTGTTTAAAGTTTAAAGGTTCAGTTACCCTTCCAAGCAGGAATATAACGTGTTTTTTGAACTGCTAACATTATACAGCATTCATTTTTAACATTACAATTCTCACTAAGAGCGCCAGGTAAATATGTAAATAACCACTTAAGGTTGTAAGTTTGTGCATTTCTGTTCAAAAGAAATGGTTTGTTATTTTCTATGCAAAAAGAAACTCACCTATTTAAAAATTATATATTTGTCAAATTTAAAATAACTTTTATTTAACTTAATATAACATGTGCATAAGAGTTTCCTAACCAATATTTAGAAAGAGCCCTTGTCCAAACATTTCTTATAGTTGAAAGTCTTTCTCTCCTTGTTATTGGTGTGGGGGTTTTGCTTTGCACATGTGATCAGTCTATGCAGTGTATTCACAGATTTGCCTTGATCTTCTCTGGTGTCGACCAGAGGAGGATGTGTTCCCCTTCTGAGCCTTGGTTCCTTTCAAGGTTTCTTCCTATAATTAGGGAGTTTTTCTTGCCTCCGTTGTCTTTGGCTCATTGGGGCCTCGAACCCGGATTCTATAAACTCTGTAAAGCTGCTTTGTGACAATGTCAGTTGTAAAAAACGCTGTATAAATAAAATTGACTTGACTTGATCTTCTGGATCTTGTTTTGACTTACAGTGTTACTGCACTTTAGAGTGAATCAGTCCATCCACAGACCTGGCGTTTGTTCAGTTGTACGTTCAGTTGCAGTAAAAATATGTTTGTTTGCTTGGCGTCAATTTCTACTGAAATTATGAGAAGCGCAAAGAAAATGCCTACACTGCTTTACTTGTCGTTAATCTACCGTTCTGGAGAACTGAACATATACCATGATTCTTTATATGCTGTGCAGTTAGAGGGTGGATATCAGGAGGATTTTTAACATACGAATATGAAGGGTCAGGTTTAATAAAATATAGAAACATTCTATACTGTGATTTATTGGTGATTATTTAAAAAAAAGAATAACTATTCACACTCATATAAAGGTATAACAAAGTATCAAATGTTTTCAGAATTACTGTTACTGCACTTCATATGTGGATTACAGTGTGATCTCTATTGGCCACAATAATCAGTTCAACAGAAAACTGCTCATTTAATTGTGAAAAATACATATAAAAATGATTTTTGCTGCTGAGGTTTGGGTTAATGGAGGTTGCTGTTCTCAGCAGACCAATGGACAAGGCTGGTGGAAAGTAGATTGAGATTCATTCCAGACCAGCATATAAAATCCCAGGTACTGCATGTATACTGTACCATCAAGCTGGTCAATGCTACCCACAATGCTGGCAACAAGAATTAACATCAGTTTTTTAAAATGAATATCTGGACTGCTGTTCTCAACCAATGGCATTCCAAAAAAGTTTAGCATATTGTGGGGCAATTGAGGTTCATAAGGAGGAAAAAGTCTCACCCTTTAATCCCAGTGATGAGGAAGATCAAGTTGCCATTGATCTTGGTGCAGTTGACAAACTTGTCGATGTTGCTGGAGTCCACAGTCTGGGCTATCTGTAAACTGCCTGTGCCGATGCCATCGCACACTGCAAACCAGACATAACACAGACGACAAATGAAACAGGCTCAATCTGAAAAAAAATCATAAACATAATTGTTATCTCAAGACGACATAAAATAGCAGAAGTTCAGACAGTTTCAGTACAACACTCATGAACAGATTTTTTTTTTTCTGAATCAGGTAACAGCAACCTGTCAACAGCCAGAAAGTGTGTGAAAGAGAATGTCTCAGTACAAAAAAAGTGCAAATGGTTCATTTACTAAGTGTGACAAAAGTACTATTAATTATGAGCAAAAAAATAAATACTTGATTACTTGTTTTTGCTGCTGAACCTTAATTTTAAAGGTGTTAAGGCCATTTATTTTGAGAGACCTAACTTTGAGTTTTTACCTAACTAATCATTAAATTAGATTACAATGTCACGTCGCCCCACGTTTGGGCCATGTTAAGATTATTATAGCATTATATCTGTAAAATCATATAAACTTATACAGTTTATTCTCTGAAACATTACGATCCATATGTATTATTTCACGGAAGGCCGCCTCCTCAGGCAGAAATAAAGGGTTAATAAATACCTTTTTCCTCGCTGTGGGACGGACTTTTAAGTTACGTTTCCACACAAAGAATGAGTTAGAGCATTTGATAATAAAAACAGAAAAAAATTTACTTAAAAATTCTCAGAAGTTACACGAAAAACATTTAATCAGGTGAAACAAGTTTTTGTTTTAATTATTTTATTGCTGTTCTGTGGCTTATCTGAGAAAAACATTCCTTCTAGAAAACTTATTTTTTATTTTTCAGTGGTATTTCCCAGTGGTATTTTTCAGTGGTATTTCCCAGTGGTATTTTTCAGTGGTATTTACCAGTGGTATTTCCCAGTGGTATTTACCAGTGGTATTTCCCAGTGGTATTTTTCAGTGGTATTTCCCAGTGGTATTTACCAGTGGTATTTTTCAGTGGTATTTACCAGTGGTATTTCCCAGTGGTATTTCCCAGTGGCATTTACCAGTGGTATTTCCCAGTGGTATTTTTCAGTGGTATTTCCCAGTGGTATTTACCAGTGGTATTTACCAGTGGTATTTTTCAGTGGTATTTACCAGTGGTATTTCCCAGTGGTATTTCCCAGTGGTATTTACCAGTGGTATTTTTCAGTGGTATTTACCAGTGGTATTTACCCTCTTGGGGCTTTGTCACACACTGAGCTGGCTTTCCTCTTTCTACACTGATTTAGCTTTTTCCATTTCTTTCCTAAAACCTGCCCCGGCCACCAACATTCCACTTCACAAATACTGAAACTGATGTTACTTATTTGTGCATATATTATTATGTAAAGATATATATTTTTATAATACATAATTTACTCAAGAATACTTTAGACACGCCTAAGTAAGTCCATGTCTTTTGTGCACATGCGTTACTGAATACTGAGCGAAATGCACAGACAGTGAACGGTGGGTTCTCACCTTTTGGGCAGATATCAGTGCACGGGATGCACATTTTGATGCGGTTCTCCTCTACCTCCATCTTGTTGCTTGGACACGCTCTTACGCAGGAGCTGTGGTCCACCACAAAGTTATCTGTGGGAGAAAGACAGTGGAGATTTGCTGCATTTCTTTTCCCTTCACCCTTGAAATCCACTTACAATTTAGAACAAAATTTAGACTTTTATATGATTACCGAGTCACCGCTCTGATGGATTTCCCTGCACTGTCACTCCTTTTGGATCGGTGGATATTAGGCTGAAATGACTCTTTTGACATCTGATGGCTTTCCCATACTGTTTTACTGCAGCTCTGATAACTCAGACTGCCTGCCTACTAAAGTTTTCCAGGCTAAATGGATGACCCTATGGAAATCTGTTCATGGCTGTGACCTCATGACATGATTCATTCAAAATGACTAGTTTGTGC
Organism: Lepidarchus adonis; assembly: GCA_037576955.1. Classification (NCBI taxonomy): domain Eukaryota; kingdom Metazoa; phylum Chordata; class Actinopteri; order Characiformes; family Lepidarchidae; genus Lepidarchus; species Lepidarchus adonis. The sequence goes on from JBBIGC010033735.1 coordinate 6,390, forward strand.
AACTTATTCTCCAAAAATCAAAAGGCGTGAACCTTCTGCTGCTTTGCTTTTAAGCTAAAACACTGTAAAGGGTTTTGACAAATATTACCAACAGTAGATACACTCAGTTGGGTCTTTGTAGCCTCACTCACGTGGGCATTTCTTGACGCAGAATGCTCCATAGGTGTATTTGGCTTTAGGATTGTGCTCCAGCTGGAAGGTCGTCGGGTTGTAGACGAAAGGCTGAGGACACTGTGTCACGCAAGCCCCACTGTCGTTGAAGTTGGTGCAAGCCTGAAAAGCAGACCAGGAGATGTGTCACTTTTCTTCAGGCAGGGATTTTTGCAGTTCATCAACAGCGGACTCCAAGTCATTAGTCACATGTGTGAGTTCTAATTAAAACTTTCTGCTGGAACCACCACAAACATAAGGGTGAAATCCAATGCTGTTCCCAGCAGTGTCAACACAATTGCAGCCATTGATCCAAGTCATCGTGCCAAGGGGCAAAATGCTACTCTAATTAAAATGTCTTAGCAGATGCTGCACATTTTCAGTTATTGAAAGCAATGATAACTGGAGATATTGGCAAATTATGCAAAGTTCAACCTGAGGAGAGTTCATATACTCAGACCAAAGGCTTTCTTACTGCCAGCTTGGTCTCTAGAAGTGCAGCACTTCTTATCTGCCATGTCTGGACCCTCGCTGGGCCTCCCATTCACCTCCTTCAGACTAGCTTTACCTACCATGGACCATCTCCCTTTATATTACACTTAAGAAGTATATGCTGGATCTGTTGCTCCAAGCTTTAGCTCTAGTTTTCTGGTGTTGACCAGAAGAGAATGGGTTCCTCCCAAGATTTCTTCCTACAGCACAACCCCCGTCACCCTTGACTTGCTCAGTAGGGGCGTGGACCCGGATTCTGTAAAGCTGCTTTGCTTCTTTTGCTTCTTAAAGAAGAAGTAACAGGTCTGTTAGACCAGAATTCTTGCTTGTTTGTACTGTAGAAGCTAAATACTTATTTTCTGCACCATTATACAAATTAATTATTTAAAAATCACGCAATGTGATTTCCTTGGTTTTTTAACTTCTGTCTCTCACAGTTGAAGTGAACCTATGATGAACATTATTATTATTATTATTTTAATTATTATCCCTTATAGTCCCACAAGATGGAATTGTATTCTCTGCATTTAACCCATCACATGTGGGCACGTGGAGCAGCGGGCAGCCATCAACAGAGGCGTCCGGGGAGCAGTGAAGTGGGGACGGATCTTTGCTCAAGTGTACCTCAGTGGTGCCCGGGCTGGGACTTGAACCTGCAACCTTCTGATCTCAGGGGCAAAGTCCTAACCACTAGGTTCATCACTGCCCATTAGAACTTTTAAATTGGACAACTTGCAGATTGGTGACTGACAAATACTTTTTTTGCCCCACTGTACTAAAGAAATAGGCGGCATTTGTGATATTGTTCCTTTTTTGATCCATGCAAATGTAAAACATATGTGAAAAATTAGGACACTCTAAGAAAGTTTGGGTTTTGTAAGATTCTTGGACATATGGATAGTTAATCTCAGTTTTAACTATACAGGGAGATTCAAGTAATTAAACTAAACAATTAAAACAGAAGAAAAGTCTTTTCAAAATCTTCTGTAAAATGTAATCCTACAAACATGTGTTGAGGAATAAATTAGGATCTTTATTCTCAATTAACAGGTGTAGCACATCAGGTGCATATGACGAACATTGTTACCCAGCATTTTGAAGTGTGTTCTTGACTGTTGAGATGAGAGTGAATACTATCAAAAGAGCTGTCTATGTTTTTGAGAAAGAAGATTAAAGCATCTTTTAAGTCTAGTAAAGGATTAAATAGAAAGAATTTGATATCAGCCATTTCCCTGTCTGGAAAATAATCTAAAAGTCCAGGTCAGGCCGTCATCATGGGATCATCATCATGGGATCTACAGCAGGCCATTTCTACTATTCATGTGAAATCAGAAAGAGATGCACAACTTTAACTTGCATGGGAGATGTGAAAGGAGGAAACCTTTGCTCTCTGAGAGAGAACAATGAAGACCAGGCTGAAGTTTGCCAGAGAGAAGGTAGACAAAGACCAGAAACTGAATTTCTTGACACCAGAACAGAGGAACATGTCTTGCATAAACCCAAATACAGCATTACAGGAAAAGAGCCTCATACCAACTGTGAAACATGGAGGTGGAAGTGCAAGAGCTCAAAGAACATGTGAGACCATCTGTAAGTATGTTAAAGCTGAAGTGGCCTTGGACCCTCCAACATGACAATGACTCAAAACATTCCAGAAAATCCACCAAGAAAGGGCTAAAAACTAAGAAATGTAAAGTCCTGGAGTCAAAGGCCTGATCTTAATCCCATTGAGATGATGTGGGGTGACTTTCAACGGAAAGAATGCAAGAAACCCCTCAAACATCTCACGTCTCACTGTGTTTCTATTTCAGCCAAATGGTATAACACTAGCTATTAAGGGATAGGGTGTCCTAACTTTTTCCTCACTTAGAATACACATTTTTGTTGATATCTTTAGTTTAATTAATGAATCAAGGCAAATTTTTACTATTTACCTGCAATGAAATCACGTTTTGTTCCAGAGATGAATGAAAATAAGATTAGACATCAATATGTGAACATATCTTAATAAAGAACTGAATATTTAATGGGTTGTACTAATTTTTCCTAATATGTGTGATTGGAATGAAGTTTTGAAAGTGCTTTTTGGATGAGAAGATCCTCTTTATTTTAGCATTATTTGTATGAACTGAGCTATTGAAGATCAGAAGATCAGAAGCCACCCCTGAAGTGATCAGAACCTGGGTTAACATATCATAAAGCTAGTTGGTAAAGAACTTACAAAGCAGTCGGTGTCTTTGGGTCCAGAACAGCCTCCAGCACACTCACGGTGGCAGCAGTCGCTGACGTAGGGGCCGAAGCAGCGTCCGTCGCACTGCTCAGCACACACGGTCTTTGTTACTGAAACACACACAACTCTGATGTTACAGTAATTCGTGCAGGATTTTCATTATGGTGCATATCAGTTTCGCCACTCATTTCATATGGTCTGGCAAAAAGCAGAGTTAAACCTGAGCCAGGATTCTGACCCATTCTTTTTGATCAACTATACCAAATATACACCTTCACCAAGCTTTACTTATCAGATGTTTACAGGTCTAATTCTGTGTCCATTTCTAGTGTGACTAACATTTATGACATTTCAAGGTTAGAATAAATGATATTGGAACAAATTAATCATATACAATATAATAGAGAACTCTAAGAGTCTTCTAATGATTTCTAGATATTAAAAATAAAACAAAGAATATGTAGATTTTTAATTTTCCAATTTTGTTCAAACAATACTGCCCAACAGCCCTTTTCCAATAAGAGGTTTCCCTCATAGTGTAAGTAAATAAAGATAAATACAGATACAACCAATTTAAGCAGATTATAGCCAGAAATCTAAGACAGAGCCTTTTCATGAAGGAGTCACTATGAAATCAGTAATTAGTTTTTTGCAAAAAAAGTCATTTTTAAATGTAATAGTGAAGGTTTGATGCTATTCTTTTTAATGAAGAATCCCCAGTGTAGCCAAGGTCGAGGCATAATCCCAGTCTTAATCCCATCTTGGAAAACCAACACATTTTGATATAAAGTAAGCCTATACTTTGATATTTATTTATGAATTTGAGTGTAATATTTGATTAAAAGAAAAGAAAAGACAAGTAAAAACAACAAAAAAACAAAGCCATAAAAGAAAAGCAAAGAAAGAAAAAGAAAATATAGAAACGAAAGAAAAAGAAAAAAATAGAAAAGAAAAGAAGTAGTGATAACCAGTTTCTTCAACCAGCCAGTTTCCCGTCACACAAACTCAACCAGAGTGAAATGTGACGTCTGCATTTCAATAGCAGTCGGGGAAGGTGGTGTCTTGCTCAAAGGTACCTCAGGTGAGCCTGGACTCGGACCCTCCGATCAAGGGTCCCAACCACTAGACTAACACTGAAGTGTGACAAACAGCACTGACGGACAGAAAATAGTAACACTAGGCCTTTGTGTATTGTATATATAACAACTCATGACAGGATAAGATGTTTTCCATGACATGGTTATGATGCAGTTATGTCAGTCTTATGTCGTTCAAGAAATTTGTTACAGTCTTTTATAAGGGAGCATCATGCACATTGACGCATATCAAACTTTTGACAAAGCCCAAGTTTGCTGTTGATTTTCTGGCATAAAAAGAACAGGAACATGTGCCTATTGTTCTACTTCCTTTGTGGAACCTGCTGTGCCCTGCAATCACTGTAACTGTTTAAACGCAGGGTGTCAATGGCATGCCTTCCACTGGTTTCTGCTCATTTCTCTGTAATAAACGCCCTCGCAGTGAGGAATTATGGACAGAACGAAGGCTTTGCTATGGAGCGATCCTCTCTCAGCCAAGGGTCCACATTCTCCTGACCAGCATGTGTTAAAACGAGAAAAGAGTGTAGACCTTTAGTTTTGTTACATTAATAGCTGCCAATATGTCTTCTGTTGCCCACGCACTCTGGTCTTTTCTACTGTGTAAAGTTACTTACAACTTTACAACTTAATTCTTTACACTGGTTACGAATTTAACCAAAAGGTCACTAAATTTTTGTATTAATTAATAAAAAAAAATTAAGTGGTTTTCTTTGGGCATTACTTCACAACACCCTGCATGTACCCCACCACCATCAACACATATTAACAAATACATTTAAGGCCAGAGTCTTCTCAAAACTTCTGTAAAACAAGGTTTCAGACACTGGACAGTGTATTTCTAACAATAACGTTCCATGTAAGAACTTTCTGTAAGGAAACTAAGAGAAATCAGTCGTCTGATTCCTTTCACTGCCAGTATCAACCAATCATTTTTAGTATAAAAGTATAGTATTTAGTAATAGTATTGTTTACAATGGTTTAATTTCTGAAAAATCTGTTATGTTCTTCGATGTTACCCAACTACAACATATTGTAGGAAATCTAAACGTGAAAGTTTGAAAACGGCTGCAGGCAGCAGATACACAAATGTGTGTGTTACATACTATATATATATATATATATAATTGTAGGTTTAGGAACTCACAGCTTTGACACTGGTCCTCTTGATGACCCCAACACCGTCCGTTACAGGAACGATGACATCGCCTGCCTGCGGAAAGAATCCAACTTCATCAGCATCACAAATTTAATATGTGAACGGCTTGATTAGACTTCTCTCAAGTCATCGCCTTCTAGGAAAAAGGACCCTTTTACTTGGACAATGAGCTAAAGGGATTATTAAGAATGGAATTGTCATTATGGCAACTGTAAAAACGTACCCAAAAATCTGATCAAACTTATTTTCAGAATCAATTTTGTAATTACAATTTAAACAATCATCAGCATATCTACAGATCAATATAAAGCCATGCTCAGCAGTCTGAACATTCTCCTTCAGGGGGAGCTATTGACACTCAAACTGCTTTTCTGAATGTCACTGAAAGGGAGGAAACCCACACCAGCAGGATCTGACAGCTGCACACACTTACTGATACAAATATACTTCATAAACTATACTGTTATATATTGCTTAAACTGTCAAAATAATTGTTATATTACTAAATGTTTCATATAATTAAAAGTCATATAATTACCATGGAAGAAGACAATTTATTTTGAATTGAAATATTTTTACGGTTCAGTTAAATGTGGATTATAACATATTTCCCTTTTTGTAATGATGCCATCACATGACAAAGGCATTTGCACTGGCTTTAAAGTAAGACCTGACATTATGTTCACACAAAATGTATTCCTAGCATTTTCTCCCCCTTAATCTTGCTGCCATTTGCGGCTAATTGAGTGCCTGGTAATTATGGAGCACTTGTGCCTCTATGATTTAGAGTAACCCTGAGCACTTAAAGCTCTTTAATGAGGAGTAATTATTTTTTGACAGACTCTATCTTGTCAGGGCATCTTCTCTTCCCACACACACACACACATACACAACTACCACCAATTGTCTTCCACCTCCAGCGAATTGCTCTGTACTTCAGAGTGAACCTCTAGCGGTTGGGCACTGATCTTAGCCCTAGAGCTGAAAGCGCCATTAATCGTATGCCACACGTAAACGACGAGTTATTTGCTTCTCTCTGAATTTTCTTGTCTAACTTGTCTAAATATCACTGTAGATCAGACAGTTATAAAACCGCTCTATATGTAAAGAATATGTAAGCAAGCTCCGCCCATTCACACTGAAGTTATAAGTGGTTCAACCTAGAACGCTTTTTGGAGGAGGCAAGCAGCCAATTAGAACAGAGCTTGTTTCAGGCATTTCTATCAAGTTGAAATCTGTGTCCAGTTTTATGTATCACACAGAGAGAGGGAGGGCCATCCTACCCACACAAAGAGTGAGGCCAGTTGTGCTGGACTAGGTTGTGCTGGACTAGGTTGGGCTGGACTAGGTTGTGCTGGACTAGGTTGGGCTGGACTATAGTTGTGCTGGACTAAGTTGGGCTGGACTATAGTTGGGCTGACCATGATGCTCTACGAGAGTGAGGTGTGACCCATTGTGGAGGAACAGGCAATTGTTGGCTCTGTATGCAAACGTTAAGGTGATAAATCTGATATGGTGCCTCAGGAAGCCAGTGTATGGTTTGCAGCAGTGTGAGAACTTTAGTGTATTGAAGATCAGATGTCCTGCTACAATCTGAATTAGAGGTCTTGTGGATTTCAGAGTGAGTCAGCCAGGAGGAAGTTTCGGGTTTCTGCATTTCATCTTTATACTGAATATAACACCCAGAAATGACCATCACTCAGAAATAGCTCATTGTAAATAGTACAAACTGGTGCCATTAATTTTTCATGTTTTCTCTTTGGTTTTGTGCTAGACCGAAAAAATTAAGTGTATTTTTGTTTCTTTTAAAACAAATAATATATGTAGAATGTTTGAGATTAAAGAGCAAAAAACCTTCGGTCTTGCCACCGTTACTTTGCGGCCCAACCTAGGCAAGGTAATGACAGTGTCGTCTGGTTTTATAAAAATGATGGTTTTGGTGAGATACTCACACGAATTGCCGCTGTTGTTGGATGGCACCACCAGAAGCTCAGCTCGAGGGTTCTTCACAATGTCCTGCCAGTGGATGGTGTCTGCATGGCACAGGAACTTGTTCTGATCCACATACACCCCACCATTCAGGATTTCTGATGGACACAATGAAAAAAAATACACTTAATTCAATACAAGTCTTCAGCAAAAAGTGTTGTTCAAGGTTTTAAGAAAAATAAGCGAATAATATGACGTTTTATGTGGGGTAATCACATTAATCTGCCTAGAGATTTTCACCCTACTTTTAACATGTGATGTCTATTCGGTCATGTTTTGTTTTTTCCTACTTATTTTTGATGTTCTACAAATTTGGTGTCATTTCTAATCTTCTACAGCTTTTTGTTCACTTAGAATAAAAAAACTAATTTTTAATTAGATTCTGTTTATTTCTTGTCCAATGAATTATTTACATGTGGTGACGATGGACTGAGATATTAGGAATATTTGATACATAAACAGCATCTGTAACCAGCCTCATTTTTTTTATATCACAGGAAATGTTGATCTCCAATTTTAAACAGAAATCCTAACACAATTTTTTAGACAGAGAAAAATTCTTGTGAAATAACCCACATGAGTAAACAGTACATATAGTGAAGGTTTACAGTCAAACCAACACAGCACCAAGTAAAGATTTAGACATTTAGACAAAAAGTAAAGGTGTGCGACAACATAATGCCACATTTTTTGTGCACAGCACAACATTTGACTGCAGGACATTAATAGTGTATAATTTGGTAAGAGAGTGGTGGTGGGGTAGAGGGCAAAGCACCATTAACGATAGTGACACAAAATTTTGCCCATTGTCACCACTCTCACTCCACATGCAAGATAAAATATATTTAAAAATATTTCCCAACAGAACTTGTGTTCATATAACTATAGAGAGAAAAATGACAGAAAACATGAGAACCATCCCAATCCCCAAATAAAAGAGGAGTTTTACTTTTGTTCTTGGAGTCACCCAATATCTTAAAACCCCAGTGACCCAAAGAAAATGTATCTTTCTGTAAATGACATGTAAGATCTTCAGACGTCCATTCACCCATACTGTGAACACATGATTGTCGTTTGTTTATGTCTAAACCATTAAGTTTTGAAGATTTCTTTGAAAATCAGTGGAAAATCTGTTGTGTTTATGAACAAGTCATCCACTATGCAATTAGATGTTTTATTATAAGCTGCTGATCAGGCCGAAATTATGATGATTTTCAAAAAAAGCAACCCGTGCCCCATCAGAAAGTACTTTTACTCTCATTTGGAGTGTTGTGTAGGGAGGAAGGTGTGATACCATTAGCTTGATGCTAACACAGCAGTAAAATTCCACAGGGTGGGTGCTAGCATTATCACAGAGGCGCCTCGTTTCTTGACCATAGACTAAACCCAAAAGTCTAGTGACGGTTCACCACTGGAGCCAGAAGAACATTTACACTTTATTTTTAGACACTAAGCTAACAAGATCTCCGTCATTCAAGGCTACATTCAAAAGAAGCACGTCTATGTATCTGATAGACATTAGCGAGCTTGATGAGCTAAGATACATGGCCAGGCTATTTAACTTGTCCTCCTCACCATTCATGTGAGGCTAATGATCATGATTAAGAAAGGCAGACTAATGATGGGGCGTCCCTGACTGGCGGTCTGAGTTTCTAGACATGCTATGCAAAGTGCTAATAACATGTTTGATCCAAAACAGACCTTGATAAAAGGCCCTGGAGCAACCGGTTGCCCCCATAGGTCATTGACATTAAGGCATGTAAAGACAACTCAGCGAATTTGATTAATATTGGGTCAACAGTGGTAAGAAAGTGAGAGGTAGAGCGTAGCTACACCACGATGGGCTGTAGTTTGTAACCATAATTTGGAAAAGAACAAGATATGGGTTTAGACGGCAGGTGTATGGTCTTCAGATATCTGTGACAAATTTCCATCCCTGGGGAAATAATGGCACAATAATTTGTGTGATTTGAAGAAAAGCATTGGACGCACTGGATAAAATGATTAGTGAGAAATGGGCCGTGTTCAAAGCAGAAGTGTGGCAATGAGCAGAGGGATCAAAGGAACTGAGAGAAAACGCATTAAGGAGTCATCTGAAGGGTAAAAGCTCCTTATTCCACACCTCATCCAAATCTTAATGGGAAAATGAAAAAAGCAGCTTTATTTTAGCCCATTTTTGTAGCACTAACCATTCACCTCCAACTGTAGATGTCGTATAATTGAAGTGGCGGCTATAAACCAGGCCTCAGGGAACTGCTGAGCACTGTCCCCGTTGGCTCACATCAATGCAAGAAGCTATTCAATGCTATGGAACCACTTCAGAAGACTATGAAAATCTCATTGGTTGCAAATAATTAATTGCTTTTTTGGTGATAATTTATTTGTTTCAGGATTTAAATGTTTGTGTGTGTGTGTGTGTTTTACTGTAAAACTACTGTAAGTGATTATTTCATGGTTACAAATGATTGTTTAGTTTCTTTTTAGCCAAAAATTATTCTCTTTAGGTTTAAAATGACTATTATTATTTCCTGGTGTCATAATTTTTTCATGGTGTCAAATAATTATTTCCAGCTGCAAATGATTCTTTTTAAGTTAGAAATAATTATTATCTGACTTCAAATGATTACTTTCCAGCTACAAATGATTCTTTTCCAGCTACAAACAGTTATTTTCCAGCTTCAATTTATTCTTTTATGGCTAAAAATGATTCTTCTCCAGCTACAGATGTCATGTTTTGTCATGTCTGTCATGTGTTCTTGCATTGGTTTTGCTCCCACCTTGCCGGTTGCATGTTCTATGTTCACCTGTTTCCTGTTTTGTGTTCCTGCCCTGCTTGGCGTAGCTTGGTGCACGTGCTCAGTATTTGTTGCTGGTAACATCCTTCTGGTCTGTGTATGTTTGCATTGATTACATTAACTAAAAGTCATTTCCTCTCTGCGTATCTTTCCTACAATCCCCAGGATCAAATGATTCTTTTCCAGCTACAAATTATTCTTTTTCAACTACAAATAGTTTTTTTCAACTACATTTATTATTTTTTAGCTACAAGTGATTTTTTTTTCCAGCTACAAATTATTCTTTTCCAGCTACAAATAATTATTTCCTGACTTCAAAATATTATTTGAAATTTAAACATTATTCAAATACTTTTTTTACATAATTAATTTTTATTAAGTATTAATATTTTGTTCTGATTTTTTACCCCACCAAATGATTAATTTACCACAAAATTCACCTCCAGATCTACATTATACATATATATTAACTTTAAATGAAGCAGTTGTGGTTTAAACCAGAGCCTTTGTGCCCCCAACTGATAGATTTCTGCCAAAAGATACAATTTATAAATCCATATTAAAAAGAAGGCCTTTATTTTCCAACATGTCACTTGCAATCACATGCCCTGTGTCTCTCCAACAGGTTTGCGAGACAGCCAGGATGAGATTGTTCATCATGATGAATCGAAGACGTGGACGTGTCACTTTCCACAGCCTCCTAAATCTGCCAACCATTTCGATTCCTATTGTGCTGAGAAGGAAAACATGACATGTTAAAGAACCATGGGATTCTCATTCTGTCCTGCGAGAATGTGTCAGACAGCATTTAAGATGCTAAAATCAAATTTGATTCTGTTTGTCTCTTTTTGAACGGTGCATACATTGTTCAGACTAGAATCTGAAGGCGTGCTACGTGTGCAGTCAAACACATCACCTTAAATGCAGGAAACATGTGGGTATAGAGATGCATGCGATGAGTCAGCTTCCTAGGGTTCACTAAAGAATTGATGATGAAGCATAAAACAGGGTCAAAAAAGACATGAAAGTAGACTATTTAGCCAAAATGTAATAGACACCTAGTATCTTAACCAAAGGTATATATAAGGGGAATTTAAAAATCTTTCCCCATTGTATTGGCTCACGTACCCACAAAAACTTACAAAAACAAGATTCCTCAAGGTTCTTCCTCATTTACTCATGCCCAGTTCCACCCACAAGCTTGGTCTCCTCCAATCCCAGGACACTAGCAATGTGCAGAGGGTAAAGGCTATTTCCTCCTCCCTTCCTTTCACACACCATCCTTCCAACCCAGAGTGTCAGGACAGTCATGTTCTTCACAGATCTCCAGATCTCCTGACAGTTACACCAATTAGAAGCCCATTCATTGAAAGACATTGCAGGTATCAATGATGGATGATTACTTTTGGGTCACAACCCTACCTCAACCCATCCCAAAGGATGGTGCACCATCACTTCATCCAGAGCAGAGAACTTTCCCTCATTCCCACTCAGGCAAGCCTATACAACATCAACGACCATGTTGAAAGCAAATGAAAAACAGCTTCTCAACATATCTTGTTCTTATACGATGAACGTCGCAATGTTGTTTTATATTCTCCAGTATTTGCTTCTCGCATATGTTGTGTTTCACAGTCTGCACACCAAAGCATCAGTAGACATTTTCTACCCAGAACTGCATTGCCAGAGATTTCATGGATCTTTAAAGACTCCTTCATGTGGATGCTTATTAATATTTCACCCACCTGCTATCTTCTTGATCAATCCCTCATGGAATTTACTTCACTTTTTTCCCTCCAGAATGTATTTATCAATATGTTCCTTCCATTTAATCTAAATCCGTGTTCGTTTGATGGAGCTCGTTAAGGCAAAAACTAAATCCTCAATAAACCAAAATACGTCAAAATTCCATCATGAGGTGCAGAATGTTACGCTGTTTTTGGCTTGTGGATAGTACTGTTGTCCCACAGCAGTAGTTGACTGACCGGTCTACATTGTCCATGAGTATGTGTGAATGGTTGTCTATCCCTGTGATGGGTTGGCTTCATGGATAAACCCTACTGTACATTGACACATAGTCAGTTGGGATCAGCTCCATCTTCCAAGTGATTGGGTAATGTGTTAACATGGCAAAGTCAAAGAAACTGGAAGTTGTTTTTACAACCTTGGTCCTCAGGTTTTTCTAACACCTGTACTGTTAGGACGTCCTGGCCAATTGCAAACGTTCATGGAATTCAGCAGCTGCCCATCTGCTTCTATAGTAATGCTGCTACCAGTGCTGAGAAGCACAAGAACATGATTTCATGAATCTGATGCCGCAGATAAGAGCCTGGGTTGGAACACATTGGAGTAAAGCTTTAAAAGCAGGGATCTCCAGGGATACTGCGATGCAGAATTACTGTTCCCACACTACTCAGCCAAATGAGCTTCAAAATAGGCTTCAAATTTAATTTCCCCTGGTTAAATAAAGGTTAAGGAAAAGGTCTTATTCAAATGCCGCACGTCTATCGTTTAATTATGCAGCATGAGAAAACACATGTTGCCAATGTTCTACCATTAATCTGGAGAATTCCCTGCAACAAGGAGTTCTTTTACCATTTACTTTAATTATTCATTATTTTGTATTTTGTATGCTAATGGAGCGCCGCTGTAATTGGCTTACACAGATCTTCTGGTGTGTGTTCTGGGGAAATCGACAAAAGAAAGCACTGAGTGAAATAAATATGTGTATAGATCAGCCGAGATACAACTTAATGATGGCAACCCAGCAGAAGTGCTGGACAAACGGAGTACGGTAGCCTTTGGCCCCTCCTACTAATCTTCTGGAAAGGCTTACACTGGATGCTGGGACAACTATTTCCCAATGCTCTCCTTCTTTTAGTCATAGCCAATTCTACCCACAAGCTTGGTCTCTCCCAAACCCGGGATACCACCAATATGTGGAGGGTAAAGGCCATTTTCTTCTCACTTTCCTTCACAGATCAGAGTGTCAGGACAGTCATGCTCTTCTCAGATCTCCATATCTCCTGACAGTTACACCAATTAAGAGCCCATTGCTGTGATGGCTTTGAGCTACAAGTGCAGGTACTGATGATGGATGATTAGCTCTGGGTCACCAACTCCACCCAAACTCATCCCAAAGGATGGTGCTTCATCACCCAAGAGAGCAGAGGTTCCACTCCCTCACAGGCCAGTGCTGAAGTCAACATGACTGAATGAGGATGGCATTGCATGAACTTATGAAAAAGATGGCATCTTCAGAGAGTGGGTATGAATTCCATAGTGTCAAAATACTTTTAGCCATATTGTATATAACTTTTTTGATGTGTGGTGGAGTGCCGTGACACAGCGACAAGAATGAATAAATTAACTAAACTATAGTTTATATGTAAAATAAACTATTATCTATAGGTGTTCTGTGAAAACAGACCCTGTTGTCTAAAAAGATTGCGGGAAAGTAAGTCATTCTGTGTCCTAAACCGAATTTGTAAGTCTAGTCCACCAGAACAAAGAGCTGGATGTTGTTTGAGTGGGCTGAGAGAATTTTAGGGAAAGTATTTTTGGGTTTACATGACTTCTAGTGTCATCAACAAATTTGCATGTCTTGAATCAGCTACAATCTCAGGAAACTACTTCTTTAATTGGTGCCTGGCAGCCCCGGACTCAGATTAGCTGGACAGATGGCTTATTTTAATTTTATTTTAATTTTATTATCCCTTATAGTCCCACAAGTGGGAGATTTATTCTCTGAATTGAACCCATCACACATGCACACGTGGAGCAGTGGGCTGCCGTCAACAGAGGCGCCCAGGGAGCAGTGAAGTGGGGACGGCACTTTGCTCAAGGGTCCCTCAGTGGTGCCCAGGCTGGGACTTGAACCTGCGACCTTTTGATTGGGCAATGTCCTAACCACTAGGCCTCCACTGCCCCACTAAATGCCCCAGTTTTATGCAATAGAGTTAAAAAAGCTTCTTTTTTTAGAATTGAAGTATTATTTAAAACTAATTATAAAAATCTAATTTCCATCTAACAAATTAAGCATTATCCAAATAGACTTAACGGCCTTTGGTACAACAAATGCAGGGGGTCCTCAAGTTACGGTTAATTTCTGGTTACGTTGTTGGCTTTTTTAATTCACGTATTTACTGTCATATACAGTAGTAGAATGCAGCTGAATGCCTACAGCATGGTTTACCGTAATACGGGACTACATGCAGCAGTTTTCAGCACAATAGTGTGTGTGCAGTGCTGCCTGCCTGTTTTTTGCTGTTATTGCTGAGATGTTTGTTTTCTTCACTGTTAGTGGTGAATAAGAGTTCATGTGGATTGGTGTGTGAGAGGGGGGGTTAATAGTGCACTGTGCTAAGGCACCGTCAGTGTCTCCAATGTGTTGTGCTGTGGTGGCACCTGGTTTCATCCACCAAGTATGTTGATGCCATTCAAAAGAGCATTTCTATCTGGAGCAATGCTTCCTAGATGCTTTACTGTAATATGAAACCATCACAAGAGAGGCTGGTGTTAGCCATATGCGTGCTGCTCATTCGTTAATAAAGATAAGATAAGATAAGATAAGATAATCCTTTATTGTCCCACAAGTGGGAAATTTCACTCCTAATTTCACAGTGAAAGCACAGTGCTGCTCAATAAAGCCGGAGCATCGTTACGTGCATGAGTTCAGACTTACGTTAAAATCTGTGCTACGTCACGTTCAGAGGAAGGGAATCCAGACGTAACTCGAGGAGTAAATTAACAGTAGACTCTGGCTGATTATTCAACAGCACAGTACGATAGTCAGAACCTCATGTGGGTTTGTTCTGGGAGATTTTGAGATTCCACACAGATTGTAAAAATATATTTTTTTATCACAATGGAATAAATAATTTAAAATAACATATTTTGCCTGCATATAACCTGGCAACAGAAACCTTCCACTGCCTGGTATCGAGCTGTGGTTTGGAAATGGAAGATAAGAGTAAGGACTGTCATCCATTCTGGTCTTTCTGAGTTCAGACAGGTAATGGACGATAAGGAAAGTCATCAGAACTGCCAGTAACAGAGACATCATTTGTTCAGAGTAAATTACCCATATATTACACTGTAAGAAGTTCCTTTTTCAATGAATTGCCGTGCATTACCTCTTCTGCAAACATCCTGTGAATGCAAATGTAGACGTGTAACACAACTATAAAACAGACGTTTGAATTAGACGTTGGAAAATACAAAGCACTGGTCCAGCTGTATGTTCAGTGTCACTGCAAACCCAGTAGAATGTATTGAAAAGATACATTCTAGAAAAAATAAAGAAATTACTTTTTTTTTTTTTAATTGAGAAACCATCTTATTATTTTTATATCTCTTGCATATGTATGAAAGTGTAAAAAGAAAAGAAAAAGGTAACCATGTCATTCTGTAAAATATTTTATGCATTGTACAAACATTTTTCATTGCAATAAAAATATATTTTGAATTCACTAACCCTAATCCTAACCCTAGAATCTTTGTTAAACTGACAAAAAACAAAGAAACAGAGAACAGCTTAGACAATAATTCTCTAAGTTTAGCTAAATTTACCTACCTATCTTTACCTACAAATCCTGAGCCATATACCCTCAACTATTACTACTGGTAGATAAATAAAGGTTTATAAAGATGTATACATTTTAGACATTCTCTTTTATTTAAAATTTCTAATCTACATTTATGTAAAGGTTAAATTACTGTATATCTTTCAATTGTAGCTCGGGCGTTTATACCAAAAATTATTGGGATTGCCCAGCGTTTAATAGAGACAGGCGTTTGTTGGAGACATTTATTTAGACAGAAGATAAAACATCACGAGTAAAATCATCCCTCTGTCTGTTCACCGGTGATACTTGTCTGTGATTGGCTGTTACTGTGGGAGTGGTTTAGAACCAAAAGCAGCGATAAGTATAAACAGAGCCGCTTAATATCCATCAATAACACTTTACACTCATATAACTGTCTTCAGAAATCAGAGGTTTGTTTTAAGTCATTTCACACCTTTTAGGGAATAAATTCTGTTAAAACATGGAGGTAGAAAGTGAAAGCTCGAAGGCTATTATTAGAAGATATACGGTAAATTGTGTAAATTATGTAAGAAATTAAATTTATAAATACTGAAAAAATCAAATAAACACTTGTTGCTGAGATTTTCCTCATCAAGTAGCAATCCTGGTGAAAGTGAAGCAGGATAAACATAATCATACCCACCCCTGCCCAACATTTACAGGCTAATATCCTACATGCTACCAACTCCAGAAGAAGGGGCACTTCACTAGCCATTTAAAATTACTGTGCAAATACAAAAAAAAAAAATTGCAATACTTGAACATTTTTCAGAGGGAGAGTATTGAGAGCTAGTGAAACATACCGGTGAGGTTCTTCAGGCCGAGTTGCCGGAGGCCGAAGTACCCGTCCCGTCTGTAATTGAGGAAGATGGCCAGAGCGTATCGGCCTTCATACAGCTTAGTGCCGCGAATGATCCGCAGGTTCTCCAGAGGCAGATAGTCGAACTGATTCAGAGCCACCAGAACGTAACCCGTCACCTCCCGGATCGACTGTGGAAGAAGAAAACCAAACATCTCTAAACAGCTTTTCCCACAAAAGATACTTGAGTATTCCCACAGCTTACATAAAAAATAAACACAGACCAAGCATAGAAACATCAATAAAAATACAATTAATTGAAAATAAAAGATAAATAAAATAAAATATTTTTTTCTTTAAAATTAAAATTCTGTTTTGATTTAGATTTTAAACAGCATCCCACAATTTGTTTGAAAAATGTAAATTTTCTAACTACATAAAATATTCCACCCATCCATATATACACAGCGTTTTCATAAAGCGCTACAAATAAAGTTGTTCCAAATAAAGTTCCAGTATGAAACATCCAGGGCATTGTAGAACACTATTTATTTATTTATTTATTTATTTATATAATTTAATTTAATTTTTTATTTTTTCCCACAAGAGAATATTTGTAATTTTTATGGATAATTTTTTTGTATTTGCTTGTTGTATTCTGCAGGTATTGAGAAGTAGAAATATCAAATAGAAAATGTGTCCAATTTCTTATATTTAGCTATTTTTTAACAAATATTCATATAAACACAATAAACAAATGCATATATACAAATAGCTCAGACTAACACACCGATGTCAAATTAAACAATATTATTTTATGCAAATCAATAAAATCAAATAGAGGAGTGCTAGCTACCCAGTGTGCTCAGAGTTACGTTGAGTTAATTGAGCTCTCCCATTGGTTAGGTCTTCATTATCTGGACTGAAGTTACTAATAAACATCATTTAGCACTCAACCAGGTCTTCCCAGTAGGTGGGACCGATTTTGTGGGAGGAAACACTATTCTATGCAGGTTGTTAGAATTGGAAAACAGCAGGAACAACTCTCAGGATTTTTTTTTACTGTGGAAACCAAGCTCCAATGTATGTTATCATCTGTTACACACTTCAGGTGACCTTAAATGACAGGAATCAGAGTAGTAAACATAATAAGAAATTCCATAAGGAAGCTAGCAGAAATTCTGATGACATGTTTTATTGGAGACCTAGTGACAGCTCGTTTAAACTAACATTTGGGATTAAAAAAAGTCTGTTTTGTTACTGGGTGAATCATTATAACCACAAGGCCTGAATTTTGCACTGGAGCACAACTGAAATGCTGAAACTATAAGCCATTTTAATTCAAGACAAACTACATGGAGCAGTAGTGGCCTAGTTAAAGGAACAGTGCTGAGCTAGTGGTAAGGACCTTGTCTTTGCAACTGGAAGGTCGTAGGTTCAGGTCCCAGCCCAGGCACCACTGAGGAACCCTTGAGAACGTTACCTTTGTTGATAGCTGCCCGCTGCTCCACGTGTGCATCAATTACATGCAATTACATACAACACAATGTTCACAATGACACTTTCACTTCACCAGTGTAGTAGACACGAGCTCTTCTACTGCAGAAGCCCCGCCCACACAACAAGCACTTAGCTATGTGACTGGTAATAAATAAAACAAGACTTTTAATTTTATTCTATTTAATTATAGCATTCAATCTTTATGGCTTTCGTATAAACTTGGCAACATCTGGCTTACGCGACCCTGTTATTGGTTCCCTAACATAACATCTGCAAACTGGAATGTACTGTTTGCAAACAATATGTTAATGATGAAAATGTGTGTGGGTGTTCGTTTCCATCCATCGCTCTTAAATTTCCATTCATACCGATGTCGTGCGGCAGTTTCGTTAATGAAGTGTGGGGGTGATCATTCCGCACCCTCCAATTTGTGCTGGTTTCTATTCAGCCTTGAATATTAAAGGTTCTGTCTCAAATGCAGCAGCCAACGCTTGGGTACGAATATATCGAGTGCTATAAAGAACACTGCCCAACAGGGTTCTCAGTGGAACCTGTCTTTTCTGTTGATTAGGGTTAAGGTCCAAGAAGTATACACCACTAGTCAAAAGTCTGAAAACGCTTTCCCATTCAGTTGACTTTTTATAATACCAGGAAAGCTGTAGAGCGGATCTACAGTATAAGTTGACCCGTATTCAGTAGAGGAAGATCTACACCTTCATGTTCCTTCCCTAGTGGCCAATGATGCTGGTCCCCTTGATTGAAAAAATTAACGTTAGAATCAACCTCTTGCATAAACTTCATCAGTTAAGGGCCTTTTAGATTTTCGTTTATATTTTGCCATGTATTTGTCCATGTGAATTTTGTGTGTGATATCTACCCTAGCAATGCTAGGTATAGCCAAAAATGATCAGTTTAGATAAAAAAAATATAAAATACAGTACTGTGCAAAATTCTTAGGCCCCCGAGAAATGTATATTTAAGAGTCATTAAGTGTTTCTATTTTATTTAATATTTTATTTTCAGATCACAAATATTAGAATCAATACAAATAAAATGAATACAGTGAACAGTACATGTGTTTGGTTCCCATTTCCAGAGTTCTCCTGATGGAAACCTGGAATTATCTGATGGAAACCATCAATCCATGGCTTGGGTTCAATCAGTAGCTAAATCAAGTGAGAGCGTTTTACTGAGCATTCTGACTTAGCTCTGTAAAACACTTTACTCCTACATTTACAGCTGGTCTGCAACTTTCCGCCCAACATGACCGCAGCGGCAGTTATCAGGGGAGCTTTAAAAGCATTTTAAGACATAATAGTCTGTTAAATGCCAAGCCTTCCTCTGAGATACCCTTATCAATCACTCTGACACCCAATCCAGGCTTCAATCCCAGCGTCATTAGCATCGGCGCGGAACGGGTTTATGCCGTAGACATGGTGCGGCTTGTAGACCTGTCACACAACTCGCTGATAGAGCTCGCATGCTGCCCACTGCCCTAGACATGGTCCTTTATTTGGCTGACGCAGCATCCCGGCAGCTGTCACCTGCCAGTCAAGTCAATCGAGTCTACAAAGTGAGGAACCATGATGTCCCACTAAGGACGCTGTAGAGGTGAACATTGCTGTAGGTGAAGCCAGGGCAAGTCAATATCATTTGAATAGTGCTTTTTACAACAGATTCCGGGTCCGAGCCCCGACTGAGCAAGACAAGGGCGGCCCACCCTCCTCTGGTTGACCCCGGAGACCAAGAAAAACAAAGTCTTGGTTTCGAGCGGTAGAATAGTAAAGCATTAAGTAAAGGGAGATAGTTCATGGTAGTTAAAGTTAGTCTGGGAAAGGTGGATAGGAGGACCGGTGATGGATGATCCGGTCATAGAAAAAAAGACAGGGCAGCAGTTTCTAGAGAACAGGTGGGTTCCAACAAAATTCTGCAGGAGTGGTGTACCCAGCAAATTCTTGGGAGATCTGTCGCTTTCACAGAAGCTTTTAAACCCAAGCAGCGTATCTTCTCGAACATCGGTATTAGCCACATCTGGTATGGGGCTAAATCACAGTCGAAAGCCCACAAAGCTTGGAACCCAGCACCGACCCGTGAACAGCATTGCAAATGGTGGACGCTAGCCGGGCCATCTGGAAATCCTGATTGCAAAATGGTGTTAATTTGTTTTGTTCTTCGTTCTTCTAGGCACTACAATTATTCTGTAAACAGATGCTGGGACAAACATGGGACATCTTTCCTCTTGGAGCTATAGCAACCATTCGTTTTCTAGGTACAACACCAGCTGGAGCCTCTGGAAGGTGGTCTCTCAGTCTACATTGTCGCTGTCTGTGCAGAAGTCACACAGCTGTCAGATAACAGCGAAGCAAACCTTCTATAGAAGATGCAAACTACAAATCCTACTGTCCCCTGCTGACATCACACACACTCCGAACAAAGGTTCACGACAGCTGGAGGCTGCAATTATGAAGATTATACCTTTCGGTTGGTATCATTAAATGCAAAAGCAGTGTTGCATCACATCGGCAAGCCAAAAATAACGTTCATCTCCATCGCTGGTTTCCCTCAAAGGTTCTTTGATCAGTAGTAGTGAAATGGAATTTGATCGCTGATCTCACTTTTCACTTTTCTTCTCTCGTCAACTCTGACTGTGGTGTTCTATGTGCTCTGATTTCCTATCAGAGTCAGCATTAACATTCTGTACAACAGGAGCTCCTCTATGGAACAGCTTTAAAGGCAGAAATATACGTATGTACGTACGTAGAGCTGCGGTCCGTATTCTGCGTTCCTTGCGTCGGTTTTTGTGCACGTACTCAAAAATT
>JBBIGC010033745.1:0-12083 GCA_037576955.1 Lepidarchus adonis
TTTAATCCTTCATCAAATCAACAGTTTCCTCCACCTTCTCCTGTGATTTAATCCTTCAAGTCAACAGTTTCCTCCACCTTCTCCTGTGATTTAATCCTTCATCAAATCAACAGTTTCCTCCACCTTCTCCTGTGATTTAATCCTTCATCAGGCTGCTGCGCACATGCTTATAAAACCTGTATTTCTTTATTCTATTTTTCTAAGGAGATTCTTCAAGTAGGAGGTAAATCTGACTATTGACTTGAAAATCACTTGCAGTTTTTTAACAGTCTGTTGTAATATAACAGTATTGTGCCAAACCTTTAAAATGAAGAAAATTACATAATGAACAGTGTAAAAATGTGATGAAAAAATGCGAAAACTATTTGTAGATGTGCAGGAAATATTGTCTGGTAGGAATTCAGATTTTCTGGTGGAATTTGAATATTTGTTAAACACGTGGAAGTGAACTAAAAGAGTTTACTCCTCTTGTTAGGAAATGAAGGAGCCTGTATCTCTACCAAAACTGAAGAGATTTAGGTCAGTACTATCCAGATTCCCCCTGAGCGCCTTCATTACCTGCCTCAGGTGTGCTGGATTGGGGTGGAGCTTATTCCTACAGGTCGGTTGATCCAGAAATACTGGCTTTAGTTTCTTTAAATAGACGAGAACTCCAGCATAGATGTTATAACATGTTATATGTTCCTAGTGATGTACAACATCTACAGTAGCTACTGTTCCTGAAAGCTCCACTGGTCCAGATCTGCTTCTCCACTTTGAGATGAGTTATGAATCCACCTTCCAGCCCACGGTTCCCAGTCGATTCACTGAACGATTTACACTGAAAATATCTAGTACTTATTCTAATGTCCTGTGTATTTCACGTGCGTGTGTAGGGTTTACATACATTAGCATTAGCTGCTTCCTCTGACTATATGTTGCACTTTTATTGAAATATTTCAGTTTATATTTGTTTTTAGTCCGAAGACAATTTAACTAGATGGTTTGACCAATCAGCTGCACAAACAAATCTTTGGTAGAAAAAAAAGACAAAAACAAAACACTTGCAGATGCAATTGTGTTTGTGAATGTGCATCTAGACAGATTTTCCTTTTTTAAGCTTAAAGCTGCAATATAATACATTTACTCATTAAAAAAAAAAAACCTTGAATCTTTAAATGGCTGTGTTGTAGAAATGTGACTTTGTTCATGTAGAAAATGGGCAGAAGCAGTTTCACGTGTGATTTAAAGCGCTATGATCTCGTCCGTTTTACCTTATTCACACAGATTTGATGAATATTCTGAGATCTGCTCTGATTGGCTGCTTTACTAGACAAAGATGGTCGTGATGGTGTAGAATTATTTGACATCACAGGCTGTTTCTTTAATGGAGCGCAATAATAAAATGAAGCAGTTTAGAAATGAGCTCTGCTGTATAATATTGTCAGCGGTGCTCAGTAACTGGCACAACATGGCGCACTGCTCACAGGCTGCGGTAATGAAGAATATAATCAGATCTGCCTCCGCTCCTCGGTTCCTCACGCTGAGCACAGCAAAGCATATCACCCAAGGGTTCACAGTCGGGAGGATGAACATCAGCCCAGAGAGTGTGGAGGCTCCCTGCACTTCCTGGAACATCTCTTTTGTGTCTGTTGTGTTTGTTCTCCATGTTTCTACAGAACATTCAAGGTTCTATCTCTGCAGATCTGCCTAAATGATTCCTGGCTACAATGTGCGATCATTATTGATCCCGACAATCGTGTAATACTAACCCCCATTTCAGAGCAGTGTTTAGCATTTGTGCTGTTAGCGATGACATTTCAGACGTGTGTATTATACTATAAATCCAAACAGTGTGTATCTTCAGTCACGTCCAGTTTGCAGCGTTAGGTTTTTGCTGTAAATGAAGAATAAGATCCCACTCCAGTGTAACTGGATCAGTCTGTATTTACAGATTCCACTGAAGACTTTTTGGTTTTTTCTACACAAAGCTGGGTATTTTTGAAAATTGTGGCTTTTTTTCATTTGTTTTGCGGTGTTTTATTATGTTGTTCACACACATTTTGTTCCCTGAAAACTGAGATTTTCCAAAACCCCTAGGTGGAGATTTTTGAAAATTAAATTTGTGTGGATGAGGAAAACCCAAGATTTTTGTAAAAACTCTGGAGCAGTAATGACCCCACCCCCCACCTCCAGTCAAGGCTTCTGATTGGCCAACATTGCAAAGTTTTAGAGTTATAGTCCCACCTGTTGCTTTGGCTTTTGACAGCGTTTGACATTGTTTTTGGCATTTACAAGTGGACAGAGATATTCTTTTAAAAATCCTTGATTAAATGGATGTGATGTTTTTAAAAACAAAAGCACTATTTTCTGATATACCGGGCTGCATGTGGACAAGGCCTAAATCTGGTATATACAGTGAATGAAAAAAGTATTGACCCTCTGATTTTGTAAGTTTGCCCATTGAGAAAAAAAAAAGAACAGCCCTTAATTTTAATGGTAGGTTTATTTTAACAGTGAGGGATAGAATATCAAATAGAAAATCCAGAAAATTACATAATATAAAATATATAAATTGATTTGATAAATATTTGATCCCCTATCAAAACAAGACTTACTACTTGGTGGCAAAACCCTTGTTGGCAGCACAGAGGTCCGACGTTTCTTATAGTCGATGACCAGGTTTGTGCACATAGCAGGAGGAATGTTGGTCCACATTAAGGTTTCAAAGCTGTTGCTTGGCAACTTGAACATTAACAAGCTCCTCCTATGTAGTTCTAGGCCGATCTCTCACCTTTCTCGTGATCATCCTCACCCCACCAGGTGAGATCTTGGGTGGAGCCCCAGACAGAGGTCGATTGATGTACATTTGAGTTTCTCCATCTGATCCAGCTTCGAGCTTATGGGTTTGTAGCTCATTCCAGCCTTGTGCAGGGCTACAATCTTGTCCCTGACGTCCTTAGACAGTGCTTTGGTTTTGCCCATGGTGGAGAGGGCGGAGTCTGATTGATTGATTATGTAGACAGGTGTCTTTATACAGGTAACTGGCTGAGGCAGGTTTCTTTAATGTGGGTGTAGAGTTGAAATTAGAATCTAATCTGTCTGTGGAGCCAGAACTCTTAATGGTTGCTAGTGGATCAAATGCTTATTTCACTCAATGAAATGCAAATCAATGTATATATTTTATACAATGTGATTTTCTGGATTTTCTTTTTGATATTCTATCTCACTTAAAATAAATCTACCATTAATATTATGGACTATTCATTTCTTTATCATTGGGCAAACGTACAAAATTAAAGAGGGGTCAAATAATTTCCTCTATTGTATGTGATTGTGTGACTGAAGATCTGAAGATGAGCTGTTCTGCAGAATGTGGTGTTTGACATCAGATAACCAGGTCTACCTTCCTCTTTCTGTTCCTCCATGTGGGTTTTTACACATGATTGAATTCTACTGCAGTGAAGCAACACTGTAGCCGTTAGCATGTCCGCTAGCTCTGTCGTGTGAGTGTAAATGATTATCTACATGATTTGTCTCAGCAAATGGTGCAGCCGCCATTTTGATTTCTTTAAAAACCTTCACCGCCTCTTTTGAGAAGGTGCCACACGTTCTCATCTCGTTTAGCAAACAACCAGGAAGTAATATTCACTGCAGTGGGAAGTGTAAGCTTTTTAGTCCGCTGGTATTTCCTGATGATCTACTTAATATCCTTTATTTAATGATAAACAATTAATATTCTGTAGTTTTCACGTATGCGCTACACTTTGTTTCCATTACAACAGTGGAAATGATCTTTTCTTTACGCATAAAAATAAACTTTTCATGAAAAATACACCAGAATTCAATCTCTCCACTCCTGGTTGCTCACATTGAGGAACATCATGGAATTTAAGTTAAGATTCTATGTTTCTACAAGTTTGTTATTGCAGACAAGAACCACAAGGAAAGCTGAACTCTCACGCTCAGTAATACTCACACACTCTTTCACATTCACTGTAAAATACTGCAGAATGTGTGTGAAGGACTTCGAGGTTTCTTCCTTTACACGTTTATCCCTTTCATTCAAAGGTCTGTTGATGCTGATCCTCCCTTTGTGTGAACCAAAGTTTTTTTTTTTTGTTCTTTATTGCATTTCAGGTCTTCAGGGCCAGAGCACATCAACCAAACCCCAAATGTTGGTTGGTGTTGCTCTGACCGTCTGAAAGAAACAGAACTGGGCAAACGCTTGACTGTATATGATTAATCTGCAGTGTTTTGTTTTTTCATAAAGTTTGTGAATTTAACACACAATGTCTTCGTGGCTTATTTATCACACATACGCCCGAGAGGAAATTACAAGCAAAGGTTGAGAAAACACTTGATTAAATCTCTTAGAAATGAGATAAAATTCATGATTCTTCAGTGTAGTGGTTTGGTAAAGATATATAAATATATATAGATCCTATATTTTATTCTTAATAGCACAGTGTTTAAACTGAGTAAATTTACCATTTTACAGAGTTAACAGCAGCAACACACCTCTAATAGTTTGGACAGGACCATGTTTATCACTGCGTAGCATCGCTTCTGTCTGTAAGAGTCTGGAACTGAGGAGACCAGTTGCTGCAGTTTTGGGAGAGGACTGTTCTCCAGTTCTTGTCTAATCTTAGAATCTCGCTGCTCAGCAGTTCTGTCCTCTCTGTCTCTATTTTGTGTCAAATCTGTGAAAGGTCTGCACTGCCGACAGCTTTTGTTGCCCCGTCCCAACTTTTTTGAGAGGTGTTGCTGCATCAAACTCAAATCGAAGTCAAATTGGTTTATGAAGTTTGCAAATCATTGGATTGTTTTAATTTACAAACTACACAGATCTAGTAAGTGGGGATGTAACATACAAGAAACGGCAAAAGAACTGCAGCGGCAACAACTAGAAGCTGAATGTGTCTGTAATTGAGACGATGGGAAGATCAGGAAGCTGGTAAACGGGTAACCCCGATGTAAAAGCTGTTTATTTTAAACCGAGAACAGATGAAGAGGAAGGGGACTTACCCTGAAGAGCTCCCACACTTTCCGTGGATCTTCCTCCTCCGCAAACAGCAGCTGTAAGAGCTGGAGGAAGCTGATACTCATGTGTGGCTTATGAAAGCCTTTTCACAGTTAATGTACTTCCTGTTTACCACTGATTCCTTTAATGGCGGGTAGTGTTACTGAACACTATTGATTTAATGTGTAGATCTGTATTACAGCTAGAAATTACCCAGAGATCATTGTCTGAGGAGCTGTGATTCAGGTTACAGTGATGATGATGATGATGATGATGATGATGATGATGGTGGTAATGATCAGAAATGCACCAATTGGGGATTATAGGCCTAATATCTGATATTTATACTTCTCAACGGTTTCGAATGTCCTGAAAAAGTGCAATATATTTCTTTCAGGAAGTAAAATCCATATTATATAGAGTCATTACTCATACAGTGAAATATGGAATTTCAAATATTATGGCTTTCAGATAATAAAACCCCAAATTCATTGTCTCTGAGCATTAGAATATCACACGGTCAGTTAAACTGTCCGGCTTCTGAACAGTAATGATGGTCAAGTTATGATGTGTATATATAACAGGAAGTATTTGACCCAATAATGATTAAACATTTCAGCAGTAGATTATTATTATAGATTATGTTGATGTATGTTAATTGTATGAAACTCTTTGCATTGTTCGCTTATTGAAGAGAACAGCTGCACACTGATCTGTTCTCCACTCTGCTAACAGGAAGTGAAAGCACAGCAAACAGGAAACCACATCGTGAAACACTTCACCTTTTAGGTTCATAACGGGACCAACACCACAGTGATGCTCCTGTAAGTTTGTCTCTCAGATCTTTGAGTTACGGCTTCCAGCACATTAACTTCAAGAACTGACTGTTCACTGGCAGCTCAAGACTTTACTGAGTCTTAAAACTAGATTTTCTGATGTGAGAAGGTGTGTACTGGTTCTTTCTCTGGATGTATCTCCATCGGTGAAGATGGAGGGTTTGTGAAGTAATGAGATGATGTTTAAGGTTTTCTAAGCTCCAGGTACTTGACTGTACATTAGATTGTTTGGGGGTAAGTGCAGGTTGAACCTGTTGGAGAAGGATGGTGATGCATTTAGTGTTAAAACCAGTTAAACAACATGAAACTACTGCACATTGGGCGAGAAGTTGCTCTGTAAGCTCCTGTTATAGTATAAGTGATGAAAAATAAGTGACATTTTGTTTCATTATTATCAGTCACATGGAAAAAGTAAGCAAACCCTTTACATTTCTCACCTTCAGGTGTTCCGGATTAGGTGCCGTTGATTGACTGAACCTCCTGCAGACAGAACCGGTCTTATTTAAACCTGATATCTTGGGTCTGATCTCTGCCATTGAAGTGTGCAGTTTTATCTTGTCAGGGCCTCCTCTGTGAAAAAGGCAACACATGCAGGAAAACCCTGAAACATCTTGAAGGAATTTTGAATAGAAGAAAGGTCCATCGTTTCAGTAGGTACATTGGCTACGACTGGTTTCTGAGACTAAGGGTGTACTGACTTTCTCCACAGAAGAATATTACTGCTGCTTTTCCTTCTGGGTTTGTCTCAGTAGATCATCCTTATCTGTTTTTGTTCACATAAATTGAAAGTATATTTCTTCGTGGCTGAGGCAGCTGAAGAGTGAAAGTCCAGAGCGCCTCCACGCTCCTGTGGTCAGAATGTGGAAGTGAGCACTGATCTGAAGACTAATGAAAGATTGATGAGAATGGTCAGCCCAGAGTGGCTCTGTGGTCAGACAGACGGACTACGGTCTAACTGTACACCAGCAAGGTGGAGCTCTAGAAGAGAGGTTTCCAATAAAGTGGCCAGTGAGTGTATAACAGCTACAGCTAAATGACTTTACTGTTTTCCCCAACGATGGGCCACAGCTTATTCATCCATTTTGTAAATCTGATGTTGGGTGCAGTTTGCTTAAATTTGGTAGCTTATCTAAAAACAAACACATTCACTAAAAGAATAATTCAGTACAAAAACACAACATCACCAAATGATGAGTTGAATTTAAATGTACTGTTAACTGCAGCAATGAACAGTTTGAAAAGCACAGCAAAAACAGATCAGTGATTGTTTACCTCCACTTTCCACTGGAAACCAGAAACAAACAAGTTGTCAGAATTAGCATCAGTTAGCCTAGCCGTCATGCTAGTCCTCCATGCATCAAAATACACAGACTCTCTGTGTGTAAAATAAAAGTGAAGGTAGAGTTGATTTAGTCTAAAAGCAGCATATGATTAGCTTTACTAAGTATAACCTTCTGGTGAATATGATAATTAAAGTAGAAGATGAATAAGAAAGAAGAAGGAGAAAACTTTCTTTGATGCTGGAATATAATGCACCACTGCGCATATGATGGGTGATGGTTTTGTCACTTAAACGACGCCGCCCTTTGCTACATTTCATCCTAGTGTACAATACAAGCTGGAAAAAGCTCAATTTAACACAAAATAAAGGAACAAAAGATAATTGCTGTCTGGAGGGTGGAGCTACTGCAGTATAGCGCTGTCAATCATCCATCTACATGTAAATTCATCATTATAAAATTAGCAACACTGAAATGCAAACATTAGGTTTAACTTTCTTCAAATTCTTCAAAATCAGATCTGTAAACATCATCACTTGCGACCTGTGCTGCTTTGCTGTCGCTAATGTTGGACATGCGTTCATCTCGGATATTACAGACATTACGTAGAGTTTCAATTCTGCAGCGTAGTTCTTGTGTTGTGGTGTGATATCGGTAAATACCAAATTGTATGAATTTATTGTTTCTGCTTAAGTACAGTATAATGTCACTGGTACTGAGCTGCAAAGGTCTTCAGGGGCCAAATTAGATGCTTTTACTTCAGAACAATAAATTAATTAAATAACACGGAGCATCTTTGAGTTTTAAACATAAATGAGCATTTTCTGCAGATTATAGAATGGGGGTTATAGTGTGGGGCAGTTTATTGTTGGGGAAATACAGTATTCCTGAGTGAATCTCAACATAGTCATATAATCATGGGAACCAATCATTTTCCTTCTTTCATTAATAGTCATCCTTCATAGAATAGTGTCTGATCCTAAGATCTGACTCAACGTCTCAACAAATGATGCGTGCTGGACACCTGAGTAAGAGTAGAGTCTGTGTAGTGATTGCACAACTGAATTTGAAGAAGTCCCAACACACATTCAGAAATAGACATGAACTTGAACAAGAAGAACAGTAGACAATAATAATCACATTCCTGAACTACAGTACACGGGTGAATCTGGGGTCTAGACCCTGTGACCTCATTATTGGCTGATTCACTATTGTTTGCAGGGCGTCAAGTTTTGCGTTCTCTTACACAATCTTGCCAGAGCCTGTCGTCCAGAACAACCTTCATCTGATTTGTGAACCAGCCAGACTCTGCGGCGCCTCACACACCTGACTTCAACAGCTGCTGAAACGGGTTTGATGGGTGATAAGCCTCTTAGCTCTGACAAAGAACAACACTTAACTCTGTTCTTCACACTTTCTGCTTAATCTTCTCTACAGGAGAACTCCTCTTCCACAAACTTTTAACTTTCATTTCTCTCTTTCTTAAATAAAACCTTTGAAAAGGAGTTTGGTGATCAGACCTCTCCTTGAAGAACTCACATCAACACAAAGAAAAGACAAGGACGTAACAGAGCGTCGCTGCTGAGGAGCAACACATGAGCATGTGCTACAGCTACAGCAAGTGGCTGAAAATGGGAGGACACTTCTTTTGGATTGAGGAGGCATTTTTATAGCTTATTATCATACACATTAAATGTGCTTTTCAAATTTTACATGGATAGAAAATAGAGAAAAGCATGAAAATTCTAGAACTAGACGTTGATGACCAATAAGGGTTCGCATCTGAAGTCCATTCATACAGTTCTCTTCTCATGGGACGTCCTTCCTTTTACTCGTGGTCGTTGCCTCTGTTAGATTCTAACCCTAAATTCAGCTGAAGAGTAAGTGAAAGTGACTTTCTGTCATTGTGAACACACAGTCACCACAACGAAATTTGTGCTCTGCATTTAACCATCACACGTGGAGCAGTGAGCAGCTATCAACAGCGCCCGGGGAGCAGTGAAGTGGGGACGGTACTTTGATCAAGGGTTCCTCAGTGGTTCCTCAGTGGTTCCTCAGTGATCCCAGGGGCAATGTCCTAACCACTAGGCACCACTACCCCAGTAGAGGCTAGTCTCACCTCTGCAGAGGGAATTAGTCGCTCAGTTTGAGCAGGAATCATTGGGACGTCCCAAACCCCAATGCAATTCCTGAATTACTGACTTGTTTTTAGCTAGAAAAGAATAGAATTACAGTTCATAAATAAACAAAGTAGAAGAAATAAATAGGTAAAATATATCAAAGAAGTTCACATTTTGAGAACACCAGTTCTCCAGGACCAGTTTTGTTCACCCATGGGCTTGGCCGAGGCGTAAAGGAAAGTCCAGGAAGTAGCTAGTGAAAGAGCCGCACTAGAGGAACTAAGTGTCGGGACAGATGCCAAAAAGAGACTCAGGAGCCGTCACCAGTTACAGACTTGATCAGGATTTTACTCAGTTATATAGTGACTTCAGAGGCGTCTCTTGGTCGCCCCCTGCTGTCTGGGAGGTGGGTGGTCGCGTGCCATGTCCTTGCAGCACCCCTAGTGGCCAGAGTGCGGTTGTTCTGTCCTCCTGGGCACAGCTGTGTGTAATGAGCTCTCAGGTCTGTAGACCTGTTCAACCTGTAAGCAACTGGACCATGTAATGGTCAAACCTCAGTAACTTGCTACTGTTGACCCTTAATTTGGCGAGAGGCGAGGTTGATGAGCTGTTGTTTACGGGGTAAATAACATGGAGGGAAATCTGTCCTGCAGCCTTTCATGGCGAGAGGCGGGTTTGACTGTGTGTTGTCCAGTAATTATCTAATTTCTGAAACGTAGCTTCAATCAAAGCTCTAACCATGGAGTCGACAACACAAGGGACACAAAATATTATCATGGAGGGATGGAGGGAGGGAGGGAGGGGTGAAAATATTGCCAGTAAGGACGGTGGAGAGGTCATGTTTTGCTGAGGGATGGAGAATATTTGTAGCTGTTGAGACTGGATGAGAAATGTATTGATGTATTAAAACTAATTAATGTATTTGTATTAAGCTCAAAAATAAAAAATTCACATCACATACACGCATGTCATTCTTGAGTCTTTCTCCAAAGTGGTGAGAGAATTCAAATAGGAGACAATGTGTTCCCAGATCGTAGGACATGTTTCTGCACTGCCCCTGTTGCTATATTCAAGTTATTCCAGATAAAGGAACGACAGAAGGAGGAGGAGGAGGAGGAGGAGGCCTGGGGTCTTTCCATTGCAGCAGTATTAGTCTACGAGCAGTTAAGGAAGAAAACCCAACAGAAGGGAAAGTCTCTTGGGACAGCAGAGATGAAGGAGCTGGGAGAACAGTTATCTTCAGGGCTTTAGTGTCGTAAAAGGACCAGAAGGAACTTCTACTGCACAGTTTACTTGTATTAAAGATTTTACTTCCTTTCTTCTTTGTGAGATGTTCCCTATGGAGCTTAATCTGATGCAGCGTCTGATTGGCTCATGACGAGGTGGAATTGACCAATTTAATAGCCACAATGATCAGCAAAGGCCAAACCAAGCTTCCTCGCCCATGTGCCCAAATGGTCACCGAGGATGAAGAGAGGGTCAGAAAAGCCAAACTACCGGAGTTAGAACCAATTTTATTCATTAGTGAATCAGAGTTGATGTGGAAATGTTGAAATTTACACAGTTTCATCAAAGTTTCTGATTTGAGAATATCTGCACAGGTTGGGTCGTGGGAGGTTGTGTTTGGGCCTGAGGTCATTGAAAGAGGCAAAGACGACAGAAATAGATTTTATTGCAAATGGGTATTAAAGGAGAAGGTTGGGTCAGATTACATTGCCGTTTAACTTGTTTCCAAATCCTAATAGTTGAGAAGATTAGCTGGTTTGAGATGAACTGAGAAGAGCAGGAGCACAATGAAGTTAACAAAGAGGCTGAAGACCCAACTTCCATCTGACACCCGTCTGAATGTGGGGAGTTAATGTTGGCAGCGCAATAATAGAATAGAAGTAAAATCACCAACATGTGTGGACCATTGAAGGGTGGAATATTTTATTTTGGGTTCTTTCTTGCTCGATTAAAGCGAGAGATATCTTTATATCTTTATCCAGATTATTGAAATAAGATCAATCAGAATTTATTTTAAGGCCTTTAACACATCTTAACCAGAGGTGCCAATACTTATGGAGGGCAGAGTACGAATGCACTTTATTTGAACGACTGTCAAAAAAATGCCCCAAAAAAACTAAAAAGTAAGAGCCAAGCGCAACTTTAAGCTGGAACTTGAGTTATGCTGCATTCTGGTCAGGGCCGATGTGACCACGGTCCAGTTCCACGTCTGAGTCCAGTATCGCGCCTCCAGTCTCCTCCTTAAATCGATGGGGCTGGAGATGGTGCTGGAGAAGGTGCTGGAGATGGTGCTGGAGAAGGTGATGGAGATGGTGCTGGAGAAGGTGATGGAGATGGGGCTGGAGACGGGGCTGGAGACGGGGCTGGAGACGGGGCTGGAGAAGGTGATGGAGATGGGACTGGAGAAGGTGATGGAGATGGGGCTGGAGATTGTGCTGGAGACGGGACTGGAGAAGGTGATGGAGATGGTGCTGGAGATGGTGCTGGAGATGGGGCTGGAGATGGTGCTGGAGAAGGTGATGGAGAAGGTGATGGAGACGGTGCTGGAGACGGTGCTGGAGATGATGCTGGAGATGGTGCTGGAGATTGTGCTGGAGATTGTGCTGGAGATGGTGCTGGAGATGGGGCTGGAGATGGTGCTGGAGATTGTGCTGGAGATGGGGCTGGAGATGGTGCTGGAGATTGTGCTGGAGATGGGGCTGGAGATGGGGCTGGAGATGGTGCTGGAGATGGTGCTGGAGATGATGCTGGAGATGGTGCTTGAGATTGTGCTGGAGATTGTGCTGGAGATGGTGCTGGAGATGGGGCTGGAGATGGTGCTGGAGATTGTGCTGGAGAT
>JBBIGC010033771.1:0-12082 GCA_037576955.1 Lepidarchus adonis
AAAGAGTCGGCTCTTATAGATCAGCTCAATAAAAAGAGTCGGCTCTCATAGATCAGCTCAATAAAAAGAGTCGGCTCTTATAGATCAGCTCAATAAAAAGAGTCGGCTCTTTCAGCTCCCAAACTCCTCCTCAGATTTTTTGTTGCTTAAATTAATTAAGAAACAAAAATAATGTAAAATTATGTGTAAAATGAACATACAGTATATCAAATGTTTATTATTTATATGTTTTATTATACTCAGCATGAGGTGCTGGTGTTTGGAGGCTGTGGTAAAGTCTACTGTCAATGCTGAGGCTCTGAACTTCCAGCTTTGGATATAATAGGGTCATTTTAGACACTGATTTATCACTAAAATCACATGTTGCTGTTTCCTATAGCTGTAGAAAAGTGCAGAGAGTTCAGCTTCCTCCATTCTGGACTATGACTCAGCCCAGAGAACTGAACACTGTACTGAACCTTTTTCTAAAAGTGACACTGGGTCAAAGGAGGATGGACTCCCCCTGGACTCTGGTTCTTCCCAAGGTTTCTTCCTCATGAAGGAGAAGTACAAAAACAAAAACCCAATGTGACATAAAGATCCAATCTCTTATTGTATTTATAATATTTATTAATTAGTTACAGTGAAACAACATAGAGAAGCTTAGGGAATCACACAAATTGTGTGTGTGTGTGGGGGGGGGGGGGGATACCGCTCCCGTCCTCTAGAGGGCAGAAACGGAAATCGTAACGCTATTTGGTTGCCAGTACGAGAGAAAATAAAACTCCTCAGCAATGTCACTGCTGATAGTCATATGTTGAATAGCTTAAACTGTATAAAAGATACAGATAGCTTTCCATTTCTAATTGGCTTTTTAATGTGTTTTAGAAATAATGTCTATAAAGCACTGGTTCTCAACTCTGGTCCTTGAGCCTGTGCTGCTTGTGATTCCATCACATATGTGCCTACTAATTAGTTAATTAACTAAAACATTCCTAAGTTAAAATATATCTCAACTGAGCACTTAATACTAGTTATTATTTATTGAGTATGTAGTATATATATTGATCAGCCATAACAGTAACACCACTGACAGGGAGACTATCTAGTTATTTCATTGCAATTGAACCTGACAAAAGGGTGGGATGTAGTAGGGAGCAAATGAACAGTAATTTCTTAATGTTGATGTGCTGGAAGCAGAAAAAATGTGTGAGGATCTGAGCCACTTTGACAAATGATCTTATTGTGATGGTTAGATGACAGTCATCTAGATTCAGAACATCTAAACAAAAGGTCTTGTGGAGTGTTCCAGCTCTGCAGTAGTTAGAACTGACCAAATGTGAGCCAAGGAAGGACAACTATTCAACTAGCGGCATTATTAGATATAAATGTTAATGTTGAGTACACTCAGATATCCACAATACACACTTAAATGTAGTCATTTTTGAGAATGGTGCTGAAGAAAACTGACGTCCAAAGATGCTGTGGGGAGCAGAAAGAGAGGAGATACTCAGGCCTTGGAAATGTTTTGAAAAAATGATGGCAGATGATGATGCAAGGGTAGTAAATGAAGCAATGCTCCCTAGCTAGAGTATCTTTGCTGTCTTAAAGCATTGTGCTAAAAGTTCATGACCCTTTTAACTTAATTTGTTCAAAAAATCTTATACAGACTTCAGAGTCTATGGAGGGTATGGTGTACATTAGCATGGCAATACTTCTTTACTTCCTCCTGAGAGGAAATGGTGAAGTTGCAATACAGGAGGTCAGGTTAAGTCGGGTTTTGTTCCTCTGAATGCGACATAACACAAATTTTGTCTTAAGTCAGAACTCATGTAAACATGAGTGAGTAGCACGCTTATAGCTAACAGAGTCTCTCTCTTAGACGTTTGTTGTGGGATATGTTGTGTGTGATGGGGAGCGATACATTGGGGCCTATGTAGTGTTTGGTGCTAGTTCCTGCGCAATCATTATGTTGAAAACGGCGAGTAAAAAAAGGCAGCCAGCTACGTAACCGCGAATCACCGTATGTCGAGCGCGACATAGCACGAGAACCGCCATAATATTTTGTGTACTAATAATCCAAACTCATATAGCCAAAACAAACATAAAGTTGCACAAACCATGTATTGTTCAGAAATACTGCTCAAAATGCAGTTGTAAACATTGCTGCCATACAAGTGGCAATTGTGAAAAGTGAAAATTTCATTCATGAAAAGTCATAAAAAATCAAATAACAGAAACAACTACAAATTAATGCAGGGGTTGTTGGTAATCAGTGTCCCTACAACAATTCATTGATGTTGCATTTATAAAGTCCAGTCTAAATGT
The DNA here is from genome assembly GCA_037576955.1 of Lepidarchus adonis. Classification (NCBI taxonomy): domain Eukaryota; kingdom Metazoa; phylum Chordata; class Actinopteri; order Characiformes; family Lepidarchidae; genus Lepidarchus; species Lepidarchus adonis. The sequence continues at coordinate 2,308 of JBBIGC010033771.1, forward strand.
ATTCATGAAAATGCGTAACTAGTGTTGTGTATCAGACTCCCCGGGTTGCCACGGCCTGCCGCACTCCACTGTTGGGTCGCTGGTGGAGGGATTCCTGGTACACTCTGGCAACCCGGACTCACGGGCTGTATGAATGACACCGCTGTCTGCAGCGTGTCGTCTCTCCGGAAGTGTTGCCCTTGGTTTCAGAGCGTGATGTTTGCGCATTGTATTATTTACAGGCTTTAATACACGCAGTATTTCCCATTTAATCCACTGTGCATCCAGTATTATATTCGCAACAAGCCATAATCACTACTATGTTTTATTACCACGTTAAAACTATCAGCATGTCAACGAGTAGCGTATTAGCAACCTAGCTAACCTAGCTAGCTCTGCCCAAGGTAGGTTCAGATTCCAAAACAAACCCTTTTTCCTGAGCTTACAAGGTTTTGCGAGATTATTCCATAGACTAAACTGTCATTTTAGACTAATATTCCTTAGATTCTTAAGAGTTAAGCCTGAAGTGCTTTGTTGTTTTGGACAAATGTATATTTTTCCTCCAGACAGCTTTACCAAGTTTATATATGAGAAATGAATGATTAAACGAATGGGTTGAGATTTTTACCAGCGAACAGTGTTCCTAATAACACACCGACAATACACTGTTCACTAGAAATAAAGGGGAGACTGCATAACCAAGGGTTTTTGGTTTTTGGCCAGCAGTGATTGACAGGTCTGGCTGTCAGGACAATGGAAACTAAGGAGGAGGAAATACTGTTTGAGGATCCAGATTTTGCTGCAGGTGATTCTGCCTTGTTTGCTGACTCCACCACACCCCTCCCCGGACTTCTTCACAAGGTCACATGGCTCCGCCCACAGGTATGATATGGACATAGAGTATACACTGATCTGCCATAACATTATGACCACCTGCCTAATATTTTCTTTCCCTATGCTGCTACTGAAAAAGCACTGACTGTTGTGCACTGTGTTCTGGCCCCTTTCTATCAGTCAGCATTAACAATTTGTGCAACAGGAGCACCTGACCCTGGCACTAATTCAGCAGTGGTCCTTCATTGGATCACTTTCGGTAGGTACTGACTATTTAACACCTGGAACATAAAACATGCTGTTTTATAGATTATCAGACTCACTCCTGCTTCCAGCACATCTGTTTCAGGAACTGTTCACTTACTGTCTAATATATTCCACCCCCTGATAGGTGCCATTGTGATAACTTTGCCTGTTAGTGGTCATAATGTTATAGTCAATCTGTGTACTGTGTATGTATATTTACTGTCATATACAGTAGTAGAATGCAGTGTGTGAGATCCTGCTGCTTGCAGGGACAGGGAAAAAGCAGTTTTTAAGTTTTTGCTGGTTTTGCTGTATTGTTTATGTTTTATTCACTGTTTGTGGTGAGTAAGAGTTCATGTGGATTGGTGGGTGAGATGGGGGTTAATAGTGCACTGTGCTAAGGCACCGTCAGTGTGGTCTTGCCACAAGTCATGTCTCTAATGCATTTACTGCTGTGATGTATGTTGGAGCAATTAAAAAGAGCATTTTTATCTGGAGCAACGTTTCCTAAATGCTTTACTGTAATATGAGACCGTTCATGCATGTTGCTGGCTGTTAATTAGGCACAGTGCTGTTCAATAAAGCCTCTGTGCATCATTACATTCACAAGTTCTGACTTAAGTCAAAATTCAAGTTACATCACACTCAGAGGAACTGAACCCTGATGTAATTTGAGGACACCCTGTATTGTGGCAAAAGTCTCATTGTATATTTTCTCATCCAGTGGGGACACTATTATGCACTGACTTGGTTTTGAAAATAATTGCTTATTTATTTACATGGTAAGTATCAGTTTAACAAAAAACACAAAGTAAAAAGGTAGTAGGCTTATGGTTGATGAAAGTAGCCTAGCTGTTGCTGTGTACACATGCACACACTCATGAAGGACTCAAGGTTTACAGGGTGTACTAACATCACAGGTATCTGACATAGTAAGCAAGTGTAGGCAATGTGTAAAAAAATCTCTGCAATGTTGCTATGCCTGATATTCTCTGGAGCACATACACTATACTGTTTAGTTTTTTGGCATATGAATGCTGTCAGTGGGGTGAAACCCTTGGGTTTGATTTCAGTACGCTACCTTTAATGAGAGCGCATAATGAAATGTTTAGGGCCTGTCAAAATTTTAACATTTGTTTGTTTGCAATGACAATTAGGGGTATGTTCATCTGAAATGAAAAAACTTGCAATGACTAACTATTAAAATTACAACTCTGCAGTATTTTCCCTGAATCTTTACACAGCATATATGTAAGAAACCAAAACTCTTTCCTGATGACCCTGCTGAAGCCTACCCAAAGCAAGGCATTCTGGGAGACTGCTGGCTGCTGTGTGCATGTACCATGCTGCTGAAGAACCAGCGTCTGCTGGAGCAGGTAACACAGACAAAACATAATTGTGTTGACTGCTGAATTGTTGGAGCCATAGTTGCTTAATAAATGTCAACAATGTGGAGGACGATTCTGATCAGTTATTGGATTTTATATAGTTTCGTGCATTAATGTACATATTTTCAGTATATAATATGCCAACCCTATTTCCAGAAAGTTTAGATTTTTAAAATTATATGCAATAAAAAACAAGAATGCATGATATTTTGTAAATGTAAACAAATTTAGAAGGCAACCCCTTTAAAAAAGCGCTATCGTGGTATGGTGGATGCATCAGTGTCCATGTCATGTGTGATGGTCCCATAAGCATGGAGGTGTTTTTGGGGATTTTACAGAGGCATATTCTACAATCAAGGCAGTGTCCTTTCCTGGAAAGTCCATAGTTATTTCAGCAAGACAGTGCCAGGCCTCATTTTGCACATGCTACAACAGTTTGGCTTTGTAGACACGGAGTGTCTTTCAGCAGTCCAGTTCTGTCTTCTATTGTAAAAGTTTGGAGCATTGTGAGGAGGAGAATCAGACAACAGTCACCATGGACTATTGAGCAGCTGAAGTCTTTTATGAAGCAGAAATGAGTGATATTTCAGGAGGACTGCAACAGTTAGATTCCTTGGTTCTAAAGCAATTCAAAAATCTAATTAAAAGGAAGCTTATGTAACACGGTGGTAAACACACCTCTATCCCTCCTCTGTGTGATACAGGGATCATATTCTAAATTTGCTTATATTTACAAAATGTATCAAATTTGAATAAATACTATACACTTGAAATCACACTGAAAATCTTTCCTTTAAACTTTTATCAGTAAAAGGAAAGTTCTCACATTCTTGTTTATTGCATTTTATGAAAAACACACACTTTTCAGGAAATGGGGTTTATATATTTAAAATGTTCCTCCCTTTCTGATGAGGGAATTCAGCTGCTTTAATGTGCACCCATTGCTGAATGCTAGTCTAGTCTAGTCTAATGCCTTTACAGAAGGCTTTCACTAATATTGTATTTGAAATAATCTACATTTGTGTCAGATTATTGTAGTGCATACTTCTCATAAAAACCAAACCAAATAATTAAGCCTGTGCATATTGAGTACAGAAAGACATGGGCTTACTGTCATAATGAGACAAACATATATAGACCATAACACAGAGTTCCTGGAGAGACACAGTGTTGTGTTTTTTCTGATCTAAATTACTGATATACCAGCTGGAACAGGAAGGATAGGATATGAGCTAATATATTTTCCCTAACTGGAGGATTCAACACAGAAAATTGAAATTCCCCCTTTGAAACCAGATAATGAATATTTCATTTATGATGTATCCTCATCTGGAATCTATGTTTTTCCGAGACCTGTCCTGGAGAGTTTAGTGTTTTCCTCATATCCTGGCTGCTTGTGGTTGGAATATGAAAATTAAGAGGTGTGGTGATGTGTTTTCCCAAATGGAAGATATACACACATTTAGTTTATATGGTTTATATATATATATCAGTTAATTACTTAATTGTATTTACTAAACCCACATTGCAGCACAGTACTATATGAACAAAATTTTGTGTTATGATTGCAATAAATTGTATTTTATTTAGAATAAAATAATTCACTTTTGTATTTATTTATCAGAACATCTAAAGAAACTTTTATGGGGTGGTGATTGATCATGATACTCAAGACACACACACACACAGATATACAGTCATGGCCGAATTATCGGCATAAAATGCACCATTTCACCCAGAAGACTATTGCAATTACAAATGTTTTGGTAAACACATGTTTATTTCCTTTATGTGTATTCGATCAACGCAGAGAAAAAAGCCAAATTTGACATAATTTCAGAAAAAAACTCAAAAACTGGGCTGGAGAAAGTTATTGGCACCTTTTCAAATTTGTGGGTAAATCATTTTATTTCAAGCATATGATGCTCTTTTAAACTCACATGTGCCAAGAAACAGGTGCTGGCAATATAGCAACCACACCTGAAGTCAGTTAAAATGGAGAAAAGTTGACTCAACCTTTCTGTTGTGTGTCTGTGTGTGCCACACTAAGCATGGATAATTATCTGAGGAGTTAAGAACATAAATTGTGGAAAAGTATCAACAATCTCAAGGCTACAAGTTCGTCTCCAGAGATCTTCATGTTTCTTTTTCCACTGTGATTAACATAATCAAGAAGTTTACAACACATGGCACTGTAGCTAATCTTCCTGGATGTGAGAACTTGTTAAAAGATCAAGGATAGACCAAGGATGCAATCCAGGATAGTCATCTGAACATCTGAACAAAACGAAACACTATGGCAGGACCTCACCAAAAAATCCTGAATGGAATTTGCCAAAATGTACTTGAGGAAGCCAAAATCCTTCTGAGAGGACGTCTTGTGGACAGATGAAACCAAGGTAGAGCTTTTTGGTAAAGCACATCATTGTACTGTGTACAGAAAACAGAATGAACCCTACAAAGAAAAGAGCACAGTACCTGCAGTCAAACATGGTGGAGGTTCAATGATGTTGTGGATATTTTGCTGCGTCTGACACTAGGTGCCTTGACTGTGCAAGGCATCATGAAATCTGAAAACTACCAAAATATTTTGGGGCGCAATGTAGGTCCCAGTGTCAAGACTGTTTCTGCGTCAAAGGTCATGCGTGTTCCAGCAGGACAATGACCCCAGAAATTGTTCAGTACAAAGCACTGGAGAGTTCTGAAGTGGTAAACAATGAGTCTGGATCTAAATTAAATTGAACACTTATGGGGAGATCTTAAAATTGCTGTTGGGAGAAGGCACCCTCCAAATCTGAGAGACCTTGTGCACTTTGGAAAAGAAGAGTGGTTGAAAATTCCAGTTGAGAGTTGTAACAAGCTTGTTACTGGTTATAGATGGTTTCAGTTATTTTTTATATTCAGTTTTTGAGTTTTTTGTGAAAAGATGTCAAATTTGGCTTCACTCTCTGTTTTTTGTGTTCATCTAATGTTTTCTGAGAGAAATGGTGCATTTCTGGAAAACTTCCAGGGGTGCCATAACTATAGTATATTGAACTGTCCAGTGACCTGCACGTTTTGCTTAGTGAAGTATTTGCATATTACAGTTTTCTGCTACAGAAATTGGAGAAACAAGCCAATAATGACAGTAGCAGTAATACTCCGTAAGAAAATAAGAAGAACCAAAAATCAAAAGTAGAACCTAAACACTTCTGATCAGATGATGCAGATATGATACAAATTCATCATTTGTGAATTGCCAGGTTAAGTAAGTGTTGGGCTTCTTCAAATAATATTGATGAATCTGCAAAGGCCACTGAAATCAGTCTAAAATTGTTTGATAACATTGTCATAATAAGAGAGGTAATATTTGTTCCATTCAGGAATACCATTATTTACTGTAGTTGTAAATTAATATTAATTACATGATTTAAGAATTCTGTTTACCTTCTCGTTGAACTGACAGTGATTAGTTGGCAGAGTGATGTTGCTTTATGATTTAAATTAAATTCTCTTACTAGTTTCTCTGCATTATTAAAACCGAGTCTGATAGACACTGATTTATGCCATTTTAATGTAACAATGTATAATTACATATTTTAAATTATAGAATTTATAAAGCTATATAGATTTGTTATTGTTCTGTAATATACAGATTTCTTAATAACAAATCAGTAGTGACACTGGCTGTGACAAGAGTTTAACTTCATAATGATAGTATTGTACTAAACAAGTGTAAATCACAAGACTTGAATATTTGTGATCATTTCAGGTGATGCCCCCAGGACAGTGTGTGTGGGGGGAAAGTGGTTACCAAGGTGAATTCCACTTCAGAATCTGGCAGAATGGCCATTGGATGGAGGTTCGGGTAGACGACCAACTGCCCTGCATCAACAAGATGCCCTGCTTCTCCCGCTGCATCAGCCCTACTGCATTCTGGGTAGCATTGTTGGAGAAAGCATATGCCAAGTGAGTTCTAAGAAGGCTCCTAATCAAATGTATTAGAATAAGTTCATTCCAAGTGCATCATATTTGTCTTGCCCTGATGAGCGTTCTGGAGCTTATGTGACTACTTTCTCCCAGGTCAGTAAAAATGTCATGTTTCTTTACTATAGGAAATTAAATGACTGATGACTGAATCAAATATTCAGGCCACGCTTGGTGGATAAATTGTTGTGCATAAGAAAAACTGGTTTTGTTATTTATTGGTACTATTTAGTTGATGATTTCTATCATCATTTAATCATGATGGTTACCAAACTATATGCTTGCACTGTAGCATAAACAAAGTGCATGTAAATTCTGTTCGTCTGTGTATTTTTTCCCCCCAAAGGCTGCACGGTTCATATGAGTACCTGTGGGCAGGGCAAGTGTGTGAAGCCATGGTGGACTTGAGCGGAGGCGTGGCTGAGCGCTGGAGTTTGAAAAGGGCTGTTAACACTGAGAAGCGCAAGTTTCCAAAACTTTCAGAGAAGACAAAGATGCACAGTTACATCAGCTGCTGTGTACACAGGGCTCCTGCAGGTGAGAGGGAAAACTGCACCTCAGCAGGACGGTCTAGTTTATATGTTGGGATTATATGTCCTACTTTTTACTCGTCTTAGGGCATGAAAAAAATATATTCATTGGTTTTTGTTTTGATTTTTTTCAGGAAGTTACAAACATGTCCACAACAATGGACTACATGCATCTAAGCACTCAACATAGAACAGTATAAACTGAAGAATGAATCAAACTGAGTTTTATGAACAACCTTAAGACACTTTCACACACTAACATTCTATCGCCCTATTGTTTAGGCCTAAAAAACAAAACAAACATCACTCACCACTGTAAAGCTTCCATATAAGCTAAGTGAATGTTTCAAAACATCTCCAAAAATATCAAACATGTGAGTCTCCATACAGTGCAGGACTGGTATTACCATGTTATTACACTGTCATGATGTTTTTGGCAACAATATCAGTCACTGCATCACTGAACATCTTCATCTCTAAAAATTCTCTGCCTCTCTGAACATTTTTCTTTTCAAATGATCCTCTGTATAAATGCTCAGTTTATCAATCATAAGCAACATGAAAGTTGACAAAGCATCCAGGGCACAGTGCCACACTGTACTGAATGCAGATGTATTTGGTCTTTCATGTGCATGCAGCATTGTGGCATCTCTTTGCATTTTTGACATTTATACTATTATTATTTATACTATTATTTTCACAATACAAACTACAACTGATCTGCATAAAATGTATATATTATAACTAACTTTTACACATACCCAAATTGCAAACTTCATGACTTGTGTTTAAAATATACTTTACAATGCATGATGTCCACTTTGTTGGACACATGGTTAATTGCAATTTACTACTTATCTGAAATAAAAATGTCTAAACTAAACAAATAATATTGTTATTTAGATTCTCCTGCAAATCATCATATTTTTTTTACCGCTAGGGTTTTCTTAGAATAGAAGGATTGACAGGATATTCAAGCAGTGGAGACATTTAGGAGAAAATGACTTTTAAACAGCTGTCCACTGTAGTGACCGCTATGCGCCAGATAGTTAATATTAATATGTACTAACTGTGAAAGCATTGTTGAAGAATATAAAATATTCTATAATATTTGTAGAACACTACAATATATACAATATGTGGTATTAGAATTTCCATAATTTTGTCCCCCACAGGTCACCTGCCATGTTTCTCTATATTGTAGGAAACACACTGAAGAAGTGAGGTGTCTCACTTCCTGTTGGAATTTTTTTATTCGTGATACAAAGCCGGTGTTATTTAAGCACAAAGCTTCCAGTTGTATATCTGGTTTCCAGCAGAGATGCCGGAAAAAGGGGAAGTTTGCTTCTGCAGTTCTTTATCAGTGTACCTTTTCAGCTGTGGAAATCACATTCTGTCCTTAACAATGTTAACAAAGTGTCACTACATTTAGATGCATTTTTTGAATGTTTATGTTGATGTTATCAACATCAACAAATGTATACTTGAAAGTGTCGGATATTAGCAAAAAAACGTTTTTGACAATTTCTGAAATATAGTGAATGAATAATGAAATGAATAATCTGTGTCCTGAACTTGGCAAAAGTACAAAGAAAATATTTGTAATGTGTCCACTGACCAGGGTAAATGTGTTTTTTTGAATGTAAACAAATTAGTTTGATTCCTGCAACAAACTGAGAAATTTGTGACAGGTGCATGTCTACAAATGTGTTTTCTTTACCCTTTTTAATAGCTTGGGAACTGAGGATACTATCGGTTACATGTATTTATACATGTACGCATGTATGTGTTATGTATTTTTTCTTCTCTGATGGTTATATTAAAATGGCAGCACTACTGTGTATTGTAAAGGTTTCCTGTTTAGTCATGTTGTTTAATATATAGTACCACTTCTCATCACTGTTTTTCAACAGGTGCCCCTGACCTGGGGCAGTTTCATGCTCTGAGTGTAATGGAGTGGACAGATGTAAAAACAAGTGATGGAGATTATGTGTCATTATTGCGGATATGGAACCCCTGGGGGCGGAGGTGCTGGGGAGGAGCCTGGACAGAGAGGTGGGTCTTCTCTGACAATGGTATCTTTGACGTCACTGATGAAAATATCAGTTCTGATTTATTTATTTTTTTTAAATTGACTACACAAAAAATGCATATACCAGTTTTGTTGTTAATAGATTGTTTCTTCTCTATTTTGTTATTTATTGTTTCATCATTATTCACTTAGAATAAATTACCTTTTTGTCTTGCATTACAAAATATAATGAGTGAGTGGAGTGGAGCATATTGTATATTTGTACTGGAACAGCTTAAATGGCTTATATTAGACAATGAAAACATTTGTTTAATCGGACTAACAATAATAACTGGTGTTTAAAGCTGAAGTATATTCCCATCTATTGTTTCATGACAAAATCTGATTTCAACTTTGTTAAATATTTTTCTTTTTACTTTAAAATGTGCAAAAATATTTACAGATTTTTCACCATGACCTACTCTTTTATCTACCCTGTCCTCTTTTTTTTCTAGAGGTGTTGGGTGGAGTTCTTTGGACACATCTTGCTCTGTGGATCTTTTGGGCCGCTGTCAGGAAGGGGAATTCTGGGTAGATGAGACTGAATTCCAGCAGGAATTTGATGAGATCACAGTAGGTTATCCTATTAGTGATGATGGACATCTTCAGAGCATCTATACAGGTGTATACAATATTTCTGTTCAAAAGGAGAGTTTGGTAATAAATGTAATGGATGGCACTGTCAAAAATAGTTGATATAATTTTTAGGATTATTTATTTATATTTATATATATCTTTTGTCAAAATATTGATTTAAAAGA
>JBBIGC010033782.1:0-12082 GCA_037576955.1 Lepidarchus adonis
TCTGTTACAGGTCCCATTCACTCTGTTACAGGTCCTATTCACTCTGTTACAGGTCCCATTCACTCTGTTACAGGTCCCATTCACTCTGTTACAGGTCCCATTCACTCTGTTACAGGTACAATGTTATTCAATGTTGTGTCTGACCAATGTAAGTGTGCTTCTAGTCATTGACCCTTTACTTTCACTAAGTAAAGGAAATTAAAAAGTTAAAAAGTTAAAAACATGGGAATATTCCTTTAAGAAAGTCAGCAGTATAATCTATATGAGCCTCACTGCCTTTCCTCCAACCTGACTATCACCCTTTGCTTTGTTTGTGGTTGAGAATATGATCATCACTAGGTATTACTGAAAATCCCTGAAGCAGAGGTTATGCGCTCACATGGTTTTGCTCCTAACTCTCTGTAATACTCCCATTTCACCCAGATGGAGAGCTCCAGGATACACTCTTTTCGTCTAATGTACAGGGAAAAAAGACTGACTCCAGAGGCAGGGGGAGGGAGTTGGAGGAAACTGCAGCTGCCTCAACAGAGCTGTCATCAGCTTTCTGACACTACACCGAGGCTTTGCTGGAGCACGATAATCACTGTAAGAAGCCAAAGGAAAGCAAATTGAATTCCTCCATCAGGGGATGAGAGTGTTGAAAATACAATGGATTTTTGCCATGATCACGTATTGATCACCTTCACCTCTGAGGTCAGGATGAGTCATCAGGAGCCTGGGGAGGGACTCACAGTGCCCCCTGTTGATCAGGCTTAGCTGCCTCACCTTTAAAGGAATTCATCTGTTCTTTTTAAGAGAACCAGCTCTTATGACTCAGCTCACCTAAAGAGACTCTCAAATGGCTCCAGATTTTTTTCTTGCTTAAATTAATTTATTAATAATAATGTAGAATTATGTGTAAAATAAATGTTTAATGTACAAACACAAATGTTTATGATTTATATGGCGTATTACACTCAGCATGGGGTGCTGTTTGGAGGCAGTAGTGTAGATAGGAATCTCTGCTTTCAGTGCTGAGGTTCTGAACTCCCGGTTTAGTAGCTCCGCCCATAATCTGGGTGTTGTATTAGACATTTATTTATCACTCAAATCACATGTTGCCGCTGTATTAAAGTTATGGTTCTTACAGACATTCCTCACTATAGAAGATGCAGAAAAGTTAATACATGCGTTTCTAAGCAGCAGCCGAATTATTCCAATTTTCTTTTTTCTCCATTGATTTTACAGTACAGGGCTGACTTTAAAGTTGCCCTTTCTACCTCTCTCTCTTGCCCACTCTCTCTATCTTGCTGTCTCTCTCTCTCTCACTCTCTCTCTCTCTCTCTCTTGTCACACATTACAGATTTTATTGCCATAAACTCTTAATAAAATGTTTAATTAATAATTGTGGGTCGATCAATCATGTTTGGCATAAATGGAAAATCATTTGTTTCACTTTTATCAGACTATTCTTACACTGCTTTGATAATGGACTGATAAAGCTGTGTGTATGTGTTTTATCCTGATCTTCATTAAGTGTTCATCCTCATTCATGTGCAGCTTGAATATAGAGAAAAACAATTATTCACTTTAAAGAATTCGCTCTAAGAGCCATTTCATTCCCGACCGACACATCACCAATGTCATGTGATATCACTGCCAACTTGACAGGAAGGAAGAAAATGCTTTCTTGGTGCAGGATGCAACAACAGCTATGAAACAAAATGGCAATGATATGAAAATGAAAACTTAATTCATGTTGTTTTATTGTCAGGAAGCATCACTAATCTTTATGTTTACAGAAATGCATTAACTCTACTTAATTTACTGGCTAAGCTACATAATGTAACTAATGGTAATTAAGGTATTGTCTGAATTGGTTGCTTTTGTGATGTCACAAATACTAATTCTGCCAGTCTTTATATTGTTTATATACAGTAATAAATCCTTTGATCAGTTTTACTCTGTTTTTTCATATCACTACCGGAACCAGAGGTGAATTAACGGGAACATAAGGGACTTCCTGTCCCAGTTCTCTACTCCCCATTTGCTGCACACTTTGACATTTTCTGTACTCTTTCTGTGAGTCTGGTGTGCCAAGTGTGAAAAATAGACTTATATATAATTTTTTACCCAATAAACCTAAAACTAAAAGACATATTGATGTTTCCAGTGCATGTTTAAATCACAATTAATATCTAATCCTTCTGGTTACTATTGATCACCTCAAAAACAGTTTCACCCCTTAATTAGAAAGCTGATTGACTCTTTTCACAGATGGCTAGGACGTTTACTGCAAACAGATGACACGTTAAGGTTTAAGCCCTACAGCAGCGGTGCCCAACTGAAGAGTTTAGCTTCAACTCTGATCTAACACTTATCCAGGTATTAAAGGCCCTCATGCCTTGAGACATTGAGAGCCAGGTGGTCTGGATCTGAACCCTCCAGGGTGGTAGTTCTCCAGGACTAGACTTGATCTCCCCTTACTTTTGGTATAGAAAGGCCGCATCCTCTATTGCTGTATGTGTGTGACCTATTATAATGATGATGTGACCTGAATGAGGACTCAAGTGTTATCCAAAATGATGGCATAAATGTTGGTGTCACACTTTTGCAGATGTTAGCACAGTTTTCCCAGTTCTTGGCTTGGGTGGTCATGCAGTGTTTACATGTTCTCACTATATTTGTGTAGGTTGCATAGTTTAAAGATGTGTACACATGAAATGGAGATTCTAATTTGCCAGTATGTGTGCAAGAATGTGAATGTGTGCCCTGTGATTGATTGGTGACACACGTTTAAGCTATTTTTGCTGATTAGTTGTATACTGTATGGACTTGGCAGTGAATTTATATAAAGTACAGTACATGAGACTTTTTAACAGATTTGAAGGGCAACATAACTGTTGTTCTTTGTGCCTCTCACATTGTTAATGGCTTTTAACAGTGGTTGACAAATGATACAGTAAGTTGAGTTAAGGTTAAACGTTACCCCTAACCCTAACACTAACCCTAAACCTAACACTAACCCTAAACCTTACCCTAACCCTAAACCTAAACCTAACCCTAACCCTAACCCTAACCCTAACCCTAACCCTAACCCTAACCCATTGGTATATTGAGGCTGATATTCCTGTGTAAGTGCGTCATGTTGTATCCCTCAGGATGTGCTTGGGAGTGGGATAACCTGACATGCTGGCAGGCAACCAGCGTAGGACAGACGGTTGTGGTCAACTGCCCAGAGCTCTTTGAGTTCATGAGTCCTGAGGAAGGTAAGTTACTTTTATATTGTTTTGTGTCTTCAGTCAACTACAGTAGATTTCTGTTCATAAGGGATCCAAACAGCAGATTAGTGTTTAAAATATTCTGTTCTTTTCTTCTTTTTTTTACTTCTTCATCTTCTTCATCATCTTGTCTTACAACGGCTTCTATATCTTCTTCTTCTTTTTACCTTGTCCTTCTTCTTTTGCTTCATCTTGTTTGTCAACTTCTGAATCTTCTTCTTCTGCATTTTCTTTCTGTTTGTTTCTTTCATCATCATCATCATTATCATCATCATTATAATTTTACCAGTCTCTGTGTAGAACTGTGTTGAATGCTTGAGGCTAAAATGCCATGAAACATCTGTACATCTCTCACCTCAAACTGCAACTACTGCAGTTAGCCCTTAGCCATGAACTACCAATATATTTCAGCTGCAATAGCTTTGAAGTGTATTTTGAAATTTCTACTAAACATAATAAATAAGCAAACTTTGGATCAAACATGTCTTGATTGATTGTATAAGAATTTGTGTAAACGGCTAAATGGGATTTTGTAAAATTTCAGTGTTGGCTAATAATTATTATATCTGGTTGTGTGCTCATCAGGCCTTGGGAAGATCAGCAGGAACTGTACTGAAGATGGCTGGTCTGAACCTTTCCCACATTATGTGGACGCCTGTCTGTCTGACGAAAATGGCACCAAACCTGTACGTGCTGTTCCAGAAACAAATTCAACCGCTTCATTTTTAATCAGTCATGCAAATTCTCTTTTTATAGAAAAACACATTTCTTTTGCTTTCATGGAGTAAAATGCTTTTTTTGTTGAAAGTGAACATTGTATTTACTCCCTCATTCACTCTCCAGTCCTTATGAGGCACAATATAGGCCAGCCCTTCAGAACAGTGGTCATCTACACACATCTTGAAGTCACAATCACAAAAACAACTTGTTTAATTCTGGGGGATAAAGTGAGGTTAGAAAATTGTGATGTAAACAGATTTTGATGCATAAAACCACACAAACAGTAGACCTTGGAGAGAGGAAAAGGAAGTGTCAAAATGAAATGTTTGCTTGAAAATACAAACAAAACATCGAATTAGCTAAATTACATCCCTGTTGTGTCAAACCAGGTCAATTGTATGTTATTTATCATGTGCTTTGTCGCTTTTTTACAGGATATGTACTATGCTTCTGTGAAAGCTCTTTACACAGTAGGCTATAGCACCTCCCTGGTGTCCCTCACCACCGCTATGGTCATCCTTTGCAGGTTCAGGTCAGTCTAACAGCCATATGTCCAGTAATCACACCTCATATAATAGATAGTGGGGAAACCAGTCTAGGGGTCAAGTCTATTTCAGTTCTGTTTTTCCTGCATTGGAGATTGAATTTCATCCTGCCAGGAATGGATGGTATTTTTTTTCATCGTCCTCAAAGTGATTCTGATTTAATTCCGCTCTCTGTAGCTGGTGCTGCAATGAAATGGGCTCTGACCCATGTGGAAACTTTTTAAAAATATACAGCTCTTGTTATTTCTTTCCTGAATCTTCTGAACACACAGTCTCTTTGTAAACAACCCCCTTAATTAGCTCACACTTCATTTCTGCATGTTTTTCACAGGAAGCTGCACTGCACCAGGAACTTCATTCACATGAATCTGTTTGTGTCGTTCATCCTTCGAGCCATCTCTGTCTTCATTAAAGATGGGGTGCTCTACGCTGAGGAGGACAGTGACCACTGCTTTGTTCACACTGTAAGGCATTTTTGTTGTATCCTTCCTGTACAGTTTAGGTCCCCAGTAATATACTCTGTGTGTGTGTGTGTGTGTGTGTGTGTGCATATATATATATGGCATCAACTATAGTAGGCACTCAATTGCGTTCTACTACCATATATGTGCTGCCAACTGTCTCTTAACACTACTCCCAGAAAGGAACTTTATACCTTTTTTCCACCAGTATTACCAGTTACCGCTTTACTGCCCAAATTACCCTCCTCTTTACCGCCCTTATTACCCACCTCTTTACTGCACTTATTACCCACCTGTTTTCCACCCATATTTCCTACCTGTTTTCCCATACAAGACACTACATAGTCCACAACGCATTGCTCCCCATGAAACACCCCAAACAACAATGTGGAGTGCAAACCTTATAATTTTATTAGATTTTTTAAGGAGCTAGCAACATAACCACAAATCGTTGTATGTCGAGGACCGCTTTGACTAGGCCACTCCTGGACTCACCATTTCTTAGTTTTCAGCCTTTTTCAGACATTTTCTTCTTGAAGGGTCAAGTTTAGCTTTAGGTTTAATGTTTTACAGATGTTGTCACATGTTCCTCAAGCACCCTTTGATACACAGTATAAACACAGTATCTTATGATGGTGAGCTGGCCAGGTCCTGCTGCAGCAAAGCATCACCAAATCATGATACGTCCACCTCCATGCTTCACAGTTGGTATAAAGTTCTTTTCCTCGAATGCTGTATTGGCTTACGGCAGACATGTCTTCTGTTCTGGCGTCCAATAACTTACATTTTAGACTCAGTCCTGGTCTTTGTCTACATTCTGTCTGGCTAACTTCAGGCTGGCATTGATATTTCTCTTAGAGAGCAAACATTTCCTCCTTGTTGTTTAGTCTCTTTCTGATTGTAGAGGCACTTTCACATCAGCAGTAGTAAGAGTCTGCTGAAGGTCCTGTGATGACATTTTGGGGTGTTTGGAGACTTAACCTCTTACATCCTGCACTCAGCGTGAACTTGCTTGGACAGCAAGGCCTGGGCATGTTGGCCATTGTTTTGGAAGTTCTCCACTCGTAGATTATTTTCCAGACAGTGGAATGGCTGATTGATTATTACAGACTTATGAGCTGTTATAACATTCTGAAGACTTCAGACAGCTGTTTTGATCTCACCATGGTGTTCACTGTCACCTCAGCAATAAGGAGCACACCAAATTAAATATCTGAGGTCTTAAAAGGGCAAACCTCCTTCAAAATGTTGCGCACCTGATGTGAAACACGTGTGTGTGTGTGTGTGTGTGTGTGTGTGTGTGTTTTGAGCTTTTTTAATTAAAAGGTAGGGGTGTCCTAATGTATTCCTCTCCAGAAATTGCATTTTTCAAAAGATTTAGAAAAATATTTTCTTCAGTTGTAACTGTTTAGTTTCATTACTTGAATCTTCTAGTATTGTTAATATTAAGATTAATCCATGTGTCCAAGAATGTTACAAAAACACGTGTCCTAATTTTTTCACCTTTCAGAGAGCAGCATATTCTGCTGGCCCATGTCTGTGCCTGACAAACAGGCATAATAACAGTGTAACAGTGGAGTCCAGCAGGCCATTGAAATATTCCATTAGTGGTGCATTACCATGTCAATACCTGCTCGGCTCCACATGTTTCTATTATACACCTGACAGAGGCCTCAGAGTTCAGTCTGCCAGCCAATCTGAGACCACTCTGATGACATCACTTGGCCTTTCATTAGATCAGGGAGTAGTTGATGAGCATAATAAAGGACCCTGTTATAGCTATTAGAGTGTATGGAAATGAATTACGTATTGCAATCATAAAAATAAAGGTTCTTTAAAGGTTCTTGGCTTGGACATATGTAGAAAACCTTCCATTATTTTAGAACATCAACATAATGTATTTCTTTCATCTTAAAAATAAAAGAGTCATCTCACGCACCCATCACATTTACAACATAAAATACATCCAAAAGTGTATAGATATTAATGAATGGAGACTTAGAACGGAATATATCCTGACTATTACTGTATGCAATGTGTTAAATGATGATGCAAAGAATCCACCATTTGTGGTGTCAGATTACAGTCTATCTACGTAGAAAATAATAATATATCATTATAGAAGGCTGTTTAACAATAAAGGACAGGAAGGGGTGAACATTTCTTAGCGATCATGATATAAAACACAATGAAAGGAAATGTTTGGATGGACATTTTATAGAACATCTTGAATTATTGTGTGTTATTAGTATAGTATGAAATATGATGAAATTTCACACAATCTGCTTCATTTTCATCAACTCTTAGATGCAAACTGATTAGAATCTGAACCTTTTCTTATTAAAGGTCAATCAATGGAGTCATCAGCAAAAGTAACTTCTTTAAAAATGGGTCAGATTGATACATCTGATCATACACTTTTTTGGTCGATTCACCGATCAAATCGATTAATTGTTACATCCCTGGTAACTAAGTATGCAGACACTTTTTTCTGGCATGGGTCCCTTACCATGATGGTTTTGACAGATTTTAAAGAACAGGATCATTTGTTGGAATGTGGAATTATTATTATGTCATCATTAGCCTTTATAACACATCATTAAACCCCTTAATATAAATTCACTGTGATTTTTTTTCTTCCCTAGGTGGCGTGTAAAGCAGTAATGGTATTCTTCCACTACTGTGTGATGTCTAATTACTTCTGGCTCTTCATCGAAGGCCTGTATCTCTTCACCCTGTTGGTTGAAACCTTCTTTCCAGAGAGGAGATACTTCTACTGGTATACCATCATTGGCTGGGGTAGGCTGTGCCCTTTAACCCCTTTAATACTGTGTCACACATTGACTTCTTTTTTATATCATATTGTTACCTTCATAACGGAAGCCAATTATAAGTGTTTCCATAAAAACTTCTGACATAATATCATCAGAATCAGAATCAGAAAAATTTTATTGTCCCTAAGGAAATTGCTTATGTAATGACTGCGACATAGAGACAATGACATAAAAAACATGCATCCTATACTAAAGAAAATACAAAGGTAATAAATATAAAAGGTAATAAAAATACAAGGTAAAGAGAAAACACAGTACTAACAATACAAGGTAGAAAATACAAAGGTCCTATAAATACAAAGGTAACAAAAACTACAAGGTATAAATCTGATTTTTTAATGAAAAAGCAGTAAAAATAATATGATAAATTATGGTAAAATTAAATTAAAATTAAAATTAAATTATAGTAACAGCAGTGATTGCAGTTACACTGTATATTGCACCTTGATGTTAGTGAGGTTGGTCATGTGCAGCATGTAATATTGTGATATTGAATATTGAACATGGTGCATCCAACAATAAAGGCAGCATGGAGTCTGTGTTAGAAATGGCTTAGTACACACTGCTCACATAGTAATTATACTTTAAAAAATAGCTTCTAGCATATATTGGGGCAGTGGTGGTTAGTGGTTAGGACTTTGCCCTGAAGTCCCCACTTCACTGCTTCCTGGGCGCTGTTGATAGCTGCCCGCATAATGCAGAGCACAAATTTCGTTGTGGTGACCGTGTGCTGTGGTGTGTTCACAATGATCGGAAATCACTAATCACTAATATTGAACAAGGGTTGTTCCAGTTCACCAAAGATACCTGGGTGACATTTTACTACTTATAACTGGAGATTTACTCATCTGCATTTTCAGAGATGAAATCTTTTGAACTCCATTCTTCCTCATGGGTTTTTGCTCATTATTTACATTGATGAAACAAAATTACCTCAAATACAGCACCAACAACACTAAGGGTTATGTGATTAGATTAGACGGCTCCTCATTGCTTGTTAAATACATGGATTGTGCTGGATTCCAGCAGGAGATGCTTGTTTAATAAAACTGTCACCTTCATTGACCTTGTGATCTGTTGAGGTAAAGATTTATACTTAAATTGCTTTTAGAGTTAAATGTTGATGTCACTATTCGTTAATGCTACTTTGTTGTTGTTGTTGTTGTGTTACAGGAACCCCCACCATTTGTGTGACGATATGGGCAGTTCTGCGGCTGCATTTTGATGACTTTGGGTAGGTTTCAATGTGCCTGACAAAAATGTTCCCTTCTGCCTGTTAATATAGTGCTTTAAGGTGAATTCAGATCATTGCAGTCAGCTTGTGTCCCCTGGGAAAGAAGATGGCTGTGTTAAAGTGACATGGGTAGGGCCAATCCTGCTTCAATTTGCATTGATTTCCTTTTCCTGATACAGCTGCTGGGATATGAATGACAACACTGCCCTCTGGTGGGTGATCAAGGGACCTGTTGTTGCTTCTATTATGGTAAGCCTAACACAGGAATATTTTCACTTGTACTACAGAATCCTGATACACTGAAGAGCAACAATCAGGTTAAAATCCCATTTTGGGACACCAGTAGTTTCACTGTTTTTTGTGTGTGTTCTTGTAGACTCGCTCAAATTGAAGTTTGAACTTCAACTTAAGTTTCAATAATAAAGAGCACAGGAATAGAGAGTGGGTAAAATGCCTACAAAATTACAGATACGTTCATTAATCACGTGCCAACAAGAGCAAATTTGTTGAAAAGAGTTTTATAAAACAGACTCAGACGTTGTGTCAGATATTTTTATCTACTCTTTGTTATTGTAATGGAAAACAAACTAAGTCATATTAGCCTCCATTTAGGTATTGCACAAGCATTTGTACTATGAATTAAGTCATGATAATAAACTTTAAGCTATAAATTAGCTTTAAATACCGCTGGTGGTATATAGAAAATTAGTGCTGTGCAAAAGTTCAGTGATGAAAAGGTACAAAAAGGGTCTTCCCCTTGGGAAAGCGAGTGGAATAATGCATTTCATTACATTGAAAATACCTTTAATGTTTTTCAACATTATATGACATTATACATTACATGTATTTGTAATTATAAACAAATGTAAATTTTGATGCCTGCAAAACACTAAAATGTTTTAGTGTCAGTAATATAAAACCTTTTTTTATAAATACACTGTTTAATCTTTTGGGAATTGAGAAAACTAAGTGCTGTAGTCCATTAGTGCTTGAGCTGTTAAACAGTCAATTTAATTAATTTAATTTAATTTTTCTCTTCATGTGTCTATGCTGTTATTCTGTGGCAGCAATTATACTTTGAGCGAATGTGTTTTCTTGTTTTTAGGCCAGTCTGAGCCTATCTAACCCTAACCCTCAAGTCAAGTCAAATTTATTTATACAGCACTTTTTACAACCGACGTTGTCACAACAGAGTTTACAGAGTTAATAGAATCCGGGTCCAAGCCCCAATGAGCCAAAGCAACAGTGGCAAGAAAAAAAACTCCCTAATTATAGGAAGAAACCTTGAGAGGAACCAAGGCTCAGAAGGGGAACCCATCCTCCTCTGGTCGACTCCGGAGAGTGATAAAAAGAGAAGAAAACTATGAATAAATAAATAAATAAATCCTAACCCTAAACCACACTCAATACCAGGTTTGCAAATCAAGGTATATTGACGTATCACTGGGGAAATACATTATAAGTTATTTATTTTTTCAGTTAAATGAAGGTTATAAGGAATTTACAAATGGCTGATTATTGTTTGTATCTCATTTTACAAAATATCATACATACAATTAATGTTTTCCTTTAAATTTAATGTTAATACACACCTTAATACACACTTAATGTTTTATTTTTTAACAATTGTTCACAAATTATAAACAATTATAAATAAGATATGTTTGAATATGTATTTGCATTTATTTATGCTTTTAGGGATTTCTGTGGGATCTTGTGACACTGTTATCACACATGGAAAGCCAGTGAGTGCTGCTGGCTGAGGGGGTCCCACTTCATATTGAGTGTCTCTAGCAGCTGTCAACAATTCAACAATGAATGTAACACCACTTTACTGCTGGTGATGTATTCAGTATTACTGGTTGATTACAGTAATTCAGTTTATGCAATTGCACTTCAGTTTTCCCTGGAAATTACATGTAATCACATTAGGATGCCCTTTTACATAAGTATATGTAAATTACATAAGTAACGACCGAAATTAATACTCTGTGTAATTACAAAAGTGTTACTACAGTATTCCATCACCCTGAGTTAAACTGTTGTTTGATGCAATATTGACACTTAACTGCAGTTGTTAGAGATATTCAGTACAAGTGGGAACCATTACATCAAATGTACTAGGTACTAGATTTGACAAATATATATATTTCAATTCAAACCCCCTTAGCTCGTTCCCCCTCCATGTTATCTCTCCAAACCCTCCTCTCGCCATTAAAGGCTGTAGGACAAATTTCCTTCCGTGTTATTTACCCCATTACGATAGTTTGCCAACCCCACCTCTCGCCAAATTTATGGCCAATAGGGGCGAGTCAATCAGGTTTGACTGTTGCTTCCATGAATTAAATAACACAATTATGTTTATTCTGATTTTGTAAATGTCAATGTTCTTCAAGGAGAGTTCAGGTCACCAAACTAATTTAAAGGTTTTATTTAAGAGAGATATAAGAATTAAAATTTTTGTCAGAGTAAGAGTAGTAAAAATTACAAAGTACATTCTCCTGATGGGGGGAACCTAAAGAGAAGGTTAGGAAGAAGCGTGAAGCGCAGAGCTTCAATTAGCGTTGTAGATCTGAGCTCACTGACTGATGGTCATTTGGGGTATTATTCTATTCAGGTCTAATGGGCATTTTGTCACCCATCAAGCCAGTTTCAGCCAGTTTTTACTGTCATGGGGGTTAGATTTCAGTAGATTGCAGAGTGTTATCTAAGAGCGATGATGGGTTGGTCCTTGATTATGACGGCATATAACGTCCGACGGTAGGAAACTAGAGTCACAACTCCAACAGAGTGACTCTAGGAGCCTGTGGCAGGGACTAAGAATAATAACGGACTTTAAAGCACCAACATCCGGTCTGACGAACGCAGACAAGACTGAGGAAGAGCTTCTTCCCGCAGGCAACAATACACGCTCTCAACCAGGGCTGAACATCTCTGCATATTTGCACATTTGTGTAATGTGCTGGCAAGGGCCCAGCACGGATATTTAAATGTGAACCCAGATGCAGAGGCGGCCAGTAAATAAACA
>JBBIGC010033811.1:0-12080 GCA_037576955.1 Lepidarchus adonis
GTAGTGGTCATAGCATTGTTATTATTATTATTTGTAGTAATGGTATTACTATTATTAGTAGTAGCAATATTATTATTATTATTATTATTATTATTATTATTAGTAGTAGTAGTAGTAGTAATCATAGTAGTTGTATTGTTATTTTTTTTATAAGTAGTAGCAGCAATATTATTATTATTAGTAGTAGTAGTTGTAGTAGTTTAGTAATCACAGTAGTAGTGGTAGTCATAGTAGTATTGTTATTATTATTTTTATTATTACTACTACTACTATTATTATTATTATTATTATTATTATTAGCAGTAGTAGTAGTATTGTTATTATTATTTGTATTATTATTATTATTATTATTATTATTAGCAGTAGTAGTAGTATTATTATTATTTGTATTATTATTATTATTATTATTATTATTATTAGCAGTAGTAGTAGTATTGTTATTATTATTAATAGTAGTAGCAGTAGTAGCAGTAGTATTGTACTTCCTCCTTTCACACACACTCTCACACCCAGACGGAAGTCTATGCTCCTGTGTAATATCCTGGCTCTGATGGGTGGAGGTCTGATGGGCCTCTCCAGCACTTGCCGCTCGTATGAGATGGTGATTCTGGGTCGGCTGGTTATCGGCATCTTCTGCGGCCTCTACACCGGCCTGACCCCAATGTACGTGGGGGAGCTGGCCCCCACTGCCCTGCGGGGAGCCTTCGGGACTCTTCACCAGCTGGGAATAGTCATCGGCATCCTCATCGCTCAGGTGAGCTGCCTGTAGAAAAGCCCCCATCCACATCTCATGCTGATTGACAGATGCTTCTTTGATATTATCCTAGATAACTGGGTGGTATAGGTTTCTTATAATATTGGTTCAACTCATTAACCAATATATGGGATTGATTAGGCAGCAAGCGAACAGTCAGTTCTTAAAGTTCTTAAAGCATAAGGGCCTGAGGGTCTTATTGTGATGGAGCATCTCCAGAACAGCAGTCTGCAGTAGTTACTACGTACTAAGGAAGAACAACTAGTGAACCGACAACAGGGTTATGGGCACCCAAGGCTCACTGACGCATGTGGGGAGTGTGGTGGGATTCCAAAGAAGAGTTCCTGTTGTCTGATAGAGAGGCGTCATCATGAGGGGGACCTTCTCACAATTAGGCAGGTGGTCTTAATGTTATGGTTAATACTGGCTTGGGAGTTATTTGTACACTTCTGAAAATATTACATTAAACACCTGAAGATTAAAATAAAAGAGAGGGGCGTTTGATTTTAAATAAATAACTAATTAAACGTTTAGTTATTAATGTGTAGCCTTTGGTCCTTGTGTTAGATTTTAGGTCTGGAGGTTCTGCTGGGGTCTCAGGCTCTGTGGCCGGTCCTGCTGGGGCTGACGGTGCTGCCTGCGGTGCTGCAGAGCGTCCTGCTGCTCTTCTGCTCAGAAAGCCCCAGATTCCTGCTCATCAACCTGCAGCAAGAGGACGAGGCCCGCAGGAGTGAGTGAGCTGTGCATGCCACTGCCAACTACAGCACCACCACCACCACCAAACAAGGGACTAGTCTAGATTAGACTATAAGAGCACCTCCACTAAACAAGGAATTAGACTAGATTAGACTATAGCACCACCTCCATTAAACAAGGGACTACACTAGCATAAACTATAACACCACCACCACCAAACAAGGGACTAGACTAGATTAGACTATAGCACCACCACCATCAAACAAAGGACCATACTAGATTAGACTATAGCACCACCACCATGAAACAAGGGACTAGATTAGATTAGACTACAGTACCATCTCCACTTAACAAGGGTCTAGATTAGAATACAATGCAGTACTACCTCCACTAAACAAGGGGCGAGACTAGCACAGACTATTGCACCACCTCCAATAAACAAGGGACTAGTCTAGATTAGACTATATCACCTCTTCCACTAAACAGGGGATTAGACTAGCATAGACTATAACACAACCACCACCAAACAAGGGACTAAACTAGATTAAACTATAGCACCACGACAACTAAACAAGGGACTTGACTAGATTAGACTATAGTGCCATCTCCACTAAACAAAGGACTAGATTAGACTATAGCTTCATTATTCTAGGTCAGGGGTGATGAACTTCAGTCCTTGGGGCCGGTGTCCTGCACAATTTGATGATTTCCCCGCTCAGACACAGCTGATTCAAATCACCTGTTAATTGCCAGACTGAGCCAGTGTGTTTGAGGAGGGAAACTACTAAACTGTGCTGAATACCGGCCTCCAGGACCTGAGTTTGACACCCCTTGTCTAGACTATAGGTACTAGACTAGAATGCAATAATTAAAAAAAAATTGCAAAAAAAATTGCCCCATATATTACCCCTTCCCCAGTGTCGGTGACTGGGCTTTGTGCTGGAGTTACAATGCTGTTAGAGCAACTGTCCTTTAACATCTCTCCATGTTCTTACAGTACTGGTATGTCTTCGTGGGCACGAGAATGTGGAGGATGATGTTCAGGAGATGAGGGAAGAGGCCATGAAGGTTGCCATGGAAAAGAAAGTGTCCATCCCAGAGCTGTTCCGCAACCCCCTCTACAGGCAGCCCATCATCATTGCCATCATCATGAACCTCTCCCAGCAGTTCTCCGGCATCAATGCTGTGAGTGGTCCTCCAGTCATATCTGTACATTCAGATCAGCAATTACATTAAAATCACTGCCAGATGAAGTGAGTAACATTGACTCTAGTTACTTGATTACATGGGAATGCTATATACAAGGCAGCAATTGAACAGTCAGTTCTTAAAGTATCTGTGTATAAAACATTTTTTTACAAAGGTGCTGTGCAGTCATTAGAGGTACAGCAAGACGGTCCCGGGTTTGTACAATCTCTCCCCGCATGTGTGGGTTTCCTCTGGGTTCTTTGGTTTCCTTCCACTGTCCAAAATCTTGACTGGCTACTCTCCATTACCCTAAGGTGTGCGTGTGTGTCTGTCTCTGTGTTGCCCTGTGATGGGTGAACCCTGCTTTGGGCCCACAGTCAGGTGGGATCATATCCAGCTTTCCTAAAAGTTGCTGACTGGAAGCAACAGTGTGCCTTTGGTGACTCATAGAGACCTTGTGTTTTTCTCTGCCGAGGGTAAAAATATGATGGATCAGCATGGCTGCAGGCTTTCATTCTAATCATGCAGGAGCATGTCTGATTCTCCTCATCTCACTGGTCTTAGTCTTCCATCCGTTGATAAGCTATGTGGGATGTCCTCCTGCTTGGCTGAAAAAAAAAAACCCTTCAGCCCAGTGGCCCTTTGTGGTGACCCCAGACCTAAGGAGCCCTGAGGAATAGTTTGAGAACCACTGCCATGTCACCATTGGTTCCTCATGTGTTTGTTTCTCTGTATGTTCCCAGGTATTTTATTACTCTACAGAGATCTTCAGGAGCGCAGGGGTCACTGAGCCTATCTATGCCACGATTGGAGCAGGCCTAGTCAACACAGTCTTCACTGTGGTTTCTGTGAGTACTTTACACCCCACACATACTGCAACCCAGACTACAGTCACAGTGTAGGGGTGCCCTACCTCTGGCCTGCTGGTCCTCTGGTCCTCTGGTCCTCAAGCACACCCACCAAACCTTGCAATGACCAAGTGAGTTGACAAAGGTTTGTTTGAGCAAGGTGGCCACCAAACTGCTGGACACAGGCCCTCCAGGACCACACATGGACACCCCTGCACAGTGGGCCCACCCATGTGGTTGGACATAATCACTTTATGATCCATGTCAAATATGGAATTACACAGTCGCCAAGACATCCCCTAACACTGTCTGTTTTCTCAGCTATTCCTGGTAGAGCGAGCAGGACGAAGGACACTTCAGATGGTTGGGCTGGGTGGGATGGCTGTCTGTGCTTTAATCATGACTGTGGCTCTCAAGCTGGTGGTGGTAAGTTTCACTGTGAGCCCTCATTTACTACACATGGGAACATTGCCATTAAGACAGAGCGATAATACTTGTTTGACAGATCTAGTTGACGTTCTAAAAGAATCAGAAAACTTTATGAATCCCAGAAGAAAATCACTTTGCTGCGACTGCACATGGGAACATAAAGACATAGCTGTGAAAAAAGTATTGTTAAAGTAGTAATTAAATAGAATAAGGTGAAATAAATTAAGGATAAAACTATCATTAAAATCAAAGACAATAAAATCATGAACACAAGATTATTTTATAACCACAACGATCTCCAATATTTTTAAGTGTCCCATTTAAAAAATGAATATAGCTTAATGAGTAGACTAATAGCTGGCCTTACAGGGTGAGGGTATACAATTATATACAGTCAAACTCTGTTAGCTCACCCCCTGTTATCTTGCTAAACTCACCTCTTGCCATGAAAGGCTGCAGAACAGATTTCCTTCCATGTTATTTACCTCATTAAGCTGCCAACATCGCTCTTTGCCCTCACCACAACAAGCGAACTGTCAGGTGTATGCATTTCTCCACCTATAGCTCACCAAACTAGGGTCCATGTTAGCACTGTAGCCTAGAATGTGTTCTGTCGTGCAAATTTTATAGGTCATTGCTGCTGCTGAGTGGGTGACACTAACGTATGATGGACCAATCACTGTTGCAGCCTCAGTCTGAACTGAGTGTCTGAACCAACACAGGAAACCCCGCTGTTTGACTGATGGCTGGTTGATTGGTCCTGTCCACTCTCCTTCTCTGCTAGTATGACCAGCGTTGATTCTGAGTTTGCTTACATGTTTGTGAATTGGACCCAAAATATCTGCTAAATAGAAGTTGCATTCTCTGACTGGTTAGCAAATAAAAGGAAACCACAACCAACAGCTAAAATGGTGGAACATCTCAAGTGGGTACACTTGCATCTGGGGAAGCATACTGAGCTTGAAGCAATGTTGGAAATGTGGTTTTCGTTTGCTAGATTGCAAAAAATGACTATTACTGATGCTGTTTTGCGTGAAAAAACAGTTTATAGCTGAACTAGGATTTTAATTATTTTCATTACTCAGACTCTTGACTGTGTTGTTTTAAGGCCAGACACAGCATAGTGAGTCAAGTCATTTGTGGTGAAAGTGCAGGGTTCTTCACTTTTTAATCCATTATGACAACTCATCAACCCCACCTCTTGCCAAATTTAGGGCTCGGATCAATAGGGGCGAGCTAACTGGGTTTGACTGTGTATGTGTGTGTGTGTATGTATGTATGTATATAAATATATAGAATTAAACAAAAGTTCTAATAGAATTAAGATGCAGAATGAAGTTAGAATATCTAGAATAATATTATAATACAAATAATATCCTGAGTAAAGATCTAATCTAAATTATTTAGAAGTTATAGTTAAATTAATATGTATACTGAAGTTCTAAAAATATCCTAAATAAAATTCCAATATAATTTATTGAAGTTTTAATAAAAATATCCAGAACAAAGTTCTGAAGTTCTAGAATAGAAGTTCTACTCAAGTTAATATATGTTTTTTTTTTATTTTATATCAAACCCAAAGGGTTTTTCAAAACGTAATACCCCAAATAAAGTTCTAAAATTATCTAGAAAAAAACTGTAGTATAATGTATTGCTTTAAGAAGTAAAAAGTTTCTAAGAATTAGCATGCAGAATGAAGTTCAAAACAAATAAATTTATAGTTTAATTAAAATCTATCTAAAAATATCTAGAATAAAGTTCCACTCAAATGAATGAATACTTTGAAGTATTAGAGAACTGATATATAAAATAGTTATACAAAGAATTATTTGGATATTAATTTGATCTTGTCTACTGCAAGTTTATGTTTCTCTTAGTGCCTTGTTAAAATTTAAAAACACATTTTCAAAGCCAGGTTTATAATATTTAATAATTCTGTATGAAATAAATGTTAAATGATGATTGTCCTCACAGTGAGAATAATTATGACAATCAATCAAATGGTTCTGTAGTTGGACCTACTATCAGATGCTCTTTCTACCATGCTCTGGAACATCATCTAGAAGAAACCAATGTTAACACATATGACCTTGTGGTTTTTCCTGAACATCTGAAGGACCCATGTGCACCACAAGCTGAGAACCCGTGTGGAGCTCCAGTTGTGAGCACCTGCAACAGAACCATGGATGCACTATCAGACGGGGTACGTGTGCTGAGCAGAAGGCCTGACTGAAGTGGACATGACTGAATTGGTGAAGTCTGGCATAAAACCCTCTTTCTTTTTCTTTACCAGAGCACCACTTCGGTGACCAGTTATATAGCCATTTTAGCTGTTTTTGGCTTTGTGGCCAGTTTTGAGATCGGACCAGGACCTATCCCATGGTTCATAGCGACAGAGTTGTTCGCCCAGGGAGCTCGTCCAGCTGCTGTGGCTGTGGGAGGCTGTTCTAACTGGACAGCAAACTTCCTGGTGGGCCAGTGCTTCCCCATACTGCTGGTGAGAAACCTGTCCCCAGATTGGTGTGTGTGTGCGTGTGTGTGTGCGCGTGTGTGTGTGTGTGTGCACGTGTGTGTGTGTGTGTGTACACCAATCAGCCAAAACATTAAGACCACTGCTAGGTGAAGTGAGTAGGGTTGACTCTAGTTATTTCACTAAAGTGGCACCTGTAAGGTGGGATGGATGTATTAGGTAGTAAGTGAACAGTCAGTTGCTGAAGCTGATGTGCTGAAGGAAGGAACGTAAGGACCAGAGCCACTTTGACAAGACCATCTACAGAACAGCAGGTCTTGTGGAGTGCTCCAGGTGTGCGCTAGGTAGGACCTACCAAAAGTCGTGAACCGGCGACAGGGTCATGGGCACCCAAGGCTCACTGATGAATGCGGGGAGTGTGATCTGATCCCAAAGAGGAACTCCTGTTGTACCTTACTCTGATAGACAGTGGTCTTAATTTTATGCCTGGTCTGTGTTTTACAGTGATGCCTGATCGGATTTGTCTAATAAATGCTTTTAAAGGATCATAACGAGATGTTTAGATTGCAGAATGACTTCCTCCCTCCTCCTCCAGAGCCTGTGTGGTCCATATGTCTTCATCATCTTCCTCGTCCTCCTCGTCTTCTTCTTCATCTTCACTTACTTCCGAGTTCCGGAGACCAAGGGGAGGACCTTCGAGGACATCGCCAGTGGATTTGCAAAGTCTGCCTTCTCCAGTCCTGACCAGCTTCCTCCGGCAGAAGCGGGGGTCAGTCTTCCCGTCTCCCCGACCACGGAGAAGGTGCCGATGGTGGAATTTCCTGTGCAGGAGGTGGTGAAGGATAGATCGAACCCGTAGATGGAAAACGGACTTACTTCTTACGCGCCATCGTGGAGGGAAGGGTCAGGGAGAAGCCAGCAGAGAGGACAGATGTCCAAAGGGAAAACGTGAGAAAGACCACAGCAATAAGCACGAACATGACTTTACGAACACATCCATAACCACCTTTGGCCCCAGGAAACTGTAGGAAATTCCCCCTCACAGCTCTGAGAACAATGTTTACTAGTTTAGCTCCTACTGCAGGGTCTGTACTTTCTCACACTAGAGGAACTTTGAATGACGTACAGCGAATATTCCAGATGAGTGTGCAGTGATTAGTTCAGATGAAAGTGTGCAGTGATTAGTCCAGATGAAAGTGTACAGTGATTAGTTCAGATGAAAATGTACAGTGATTAGTCCAGACAAAAGTGTGTGGTGATTGGTCTAGATTAAAGTGTAGTGATTGGCTCAGATGAAAGTGTGCAGTGATTGGTCCAGACAAAGGTGTACAGTAATTGGCATATTTGAAAATGTATGGTGATTGGTCCAAACAAGTGTATAACAATAATTATGTAGGGCACTATACCCAACATACAGAATTTCGTGGTTACGTCGCTACCCCTCCCCATCCCCTCACCTCTTTAAAAAAATTGTGGTGGGTGAATGTTTTCCTCTGGTGGACTGACAGAGGAATGGCCCCATGGCATTACACACATTGGTGCTCATTTAAATGACTTTCGACTATCAATATTCATTCATTTTCCAAACCGATTATCTATTTTGCATTGTGGGAAAGCTCAAGCAGATTTCAGCTGACTATGGGCAATTATGGCTGATGGGTGCCTATTTTTAAAAATATAGATGAACAATTACACATTCATGGAGTGCTGCTGTGAACATGCCAGTGGCAGGAAATAATTGTTGGTGTTGGTAGCTAATGTCATAATACAAAACCCTGTATTTCCTTTTATGTCATGGCCACTACTTTGTATCAAGTGCATTCTGGGAAACCTGACTACATGACTATGGTCTTAACTAGGGTCACCACCTTGTATCCTTCATAACATCCACACCTTGAAGACAATTTAGGCATCTGATCTGTATTTGACTATACGGGAGCTCTGTGTAGGAAACACACTCCAAGATAACGCTCCAAAAGAAAGCTCCAAAAGAACGCTCTGAGAGAAAGCTCAGAGAGAACGTTCCCAAAGAAATCTGAGAGAACGATCCGAGGGAACGATCCGAGGGAACGATCCGAGAGAACGATCTGAGAGAACGATCCAAGAGAACGACCCGAGAGAACGATCCGAGAGAACGATCCAAGAGAAAGATCCAAGAGAACGATTCGAGAGAATGATCTGAGAGAATGCTCCCAGAGAATGCAACTGGGAAACGCTCCCAGAGATTGCTACCAGGAAACGCTCCTAGAGAATGCTCCCAGAGAATGCAATACATGCAATACAACTGCATACATTTTACCTATAGGCTTTTGTCTTGACCAATCCCTTTACATTTTTATTTGGACTAATCGCTGTACACTTTCACCTGGACAAATCTTCTTACACTTTCATCTGGACCAATCGTCACCCCTAGTTAAGATGTGTTAAAAGCCTTAAAATAAATTACATTTTTATTGCAGAAGCATACTCTCACACTGAAAATGGTAGAAAATAATGTAAGTGAATTTTAAGGGAAAAAAATATTTTTCATAAAATCACCTGTTCCACAATTCCCCCTAACAATTCTTAGGAAATAAATGTAATTGAAGTATTTCTGTCATTTCAACAGTAGTTTACAAAGTTGATCAGAGTATCTAGGAACATTTAATTAGTAATTCATCACTTCATGTTTCCATGGGGTATAAATATGACGTGACACAGAGGTCATTTCTCTTATCCACTCTTCAACATGGGAAAGAGAAAGAAACACACCATTCAAGTAAGGCAGACGTGTGTCGACCTTCACAAGTCAGACAATGGCTACAAGAAAATAGCCACTCACCCTCAAGAAGTTTAAAACAACTGAACAGTGGTGAACAAGCCTGGACGAGGACGCAAGGTTATTTTGCCACCATGCACAGTGAGGAGGATGGTAGGAGAAATAAAAAGTTCTCCAAAGCTTCACTGTTAAACAATTGCAACAAATGGAAGCATCTTGGGGTCACAAAGTCTCCAAAACAACCATCAGGCGCTGTCTACATGCCAACAAGCTGTTTGGGAGGCGTGCACGGAAAAAAACCTTTTCTCACTCACAATCATAAACGCAAACGTCTGGAGTTCACTAAGTGGTACTGGGGCTTCAACTGGGACCATGTGATTAGACCAAGATGGAGCTTTTTGGCAACAAACACTCTAAGTGGGTCTGGAGGAACATCATGCAGAAAAGCACCTGATGCCCACTGTGAAGTATGGGGGAGGATCAGTGATGCTGTGGGCCTGTTTCTCTTCCAGGCGCCCTGGGAACCGTGTTAGGGTGCATAGCGTCATGAACACTGAAACACCAGGACATTTTAAATCAAAATCTGGTGCCTCTGCCCGAAAGCTGAAGATGGGTCGTCACTGGATCTTTCAGCAAGATAATGACACTAAACATGTGGCCAAATCTACACAGAAATTGTTCACCAGACACAGAATCATGCTCCTCTCATGGCCATCTCAATCCTCAGACCTCAACCTCATTGAAAACCTGTAAAGTGAGCTGAAGAAGAGAGTGCAGAAGAGAGGATCCAGGTCGCTAGATGATTTAGAGAGATTGTGTAAAGAGGAATGGTGGAAGATCCCTCTTTCTGTAGTCTCCCATTTGTGAAACATTATAGTAGAAGATTAGTTGCTGTTTTGTTGTCCAAAGGGGGTTGTACAAAGTATTAACATCAGCTGTTAATAATTGTGGAACAGGTGATTTTCTGAAAAATAAGTCAGGGATTTTTTTCCCCCTGAAATTCACTTCTAAATGTTACATGAGCGTTTATATATATATATATATATAATGATGTAATGCATCAGCATATGAAGTGATTGTATAGTGTGGACAAACTAAAGCACTAATTTATTAATAACTGTGTTGTATTCACCTGCTCAGGTAAACGACCATTTGTTGGAGCTTACCTTGACCTTAATTTTAGTGATGACATTGGCTGTGCTTACAACGTTTTTTTTATTATTCTATTTATTTTGTCAGGGATTGGTTCAAACGATTATTTTCTCTATTTATTGATGGTATATTTATCTGCTGATGTCCTAAAGCGGGTCCTTAAACCTAATCCGCTTTCCTAACATGTACAAACATATTGATTTGTGATGTCACAGCCATGAGTATGCCTGCCTGTCTACAGCACTTCTGTTCATTCACATCCAAGTGATAAACAGTGTTGTTCCTGCGACTGCTTGAATGAACAAAGGTAGCCAACCGGATAAGAGGTCATTTACATATGTTAGTAATAAAAGTTAGGTACAACCGCAAGTCCAAAAAATTGGGACACTGTGTAAAACATAATATAAACAGAATAAATTGACGTATCACAATTAACTAATATTTTATTCACAACAGATAGTAAACATATCTTGTGCATAAAATATGGGTTTATGAGATATACAGATCATTCCATTCTGTTTTTTTCCTATTCCTACCCTACGCAGGGTCCCAGGGTTTGGTACAGTTGCATTGTTTTTTAAAGGGAGAAAAAAAAAACAAGTAGAATATGTGTCTTTAAATGATTAGTTCCTGTTATTGATGTTCTTCCTTCAATTTTTGAGTTTCAGATGCTCATTAAGAATAAAATATTTGAGTGTTTACAGCAGATATATTCTGTGTCTGTGTTTGTGCATGTATTTACTTGCGATTTGAATGGCCACAATACTATCACAATATTTGGAGCATGATACAATGTTTTTGTGATTGTTCCACTGTACACTGAACACCTGAGCAAACATTGCTGTCTATCATGCTACGGACCTTAACACTGGACACTGCACCCCCACACTTTACTGCACAAACTTCTCACATCTGTTCACTTCACCATCTACAGATCAACACTGGACATTGTACATCTGCACTTCACTGTGTTTATAACTCCAGTCTGTGCTGCTGTTCTGTCTAACAGTATTCTTCACTCTCTTCATGTTTGCACCTCTGGTTCTTCTGGAACTTGCTTGTGTTATAGCTGCCTAAATTTTAATCTCCTACTTATCTACCTTCCTACCTGTGTGTGTTAACTTAGTTTAGTTTTTTGGTTTAACGATAGTGTTAGTGTTACATGTTTTTAGCCTAAGTAATCTTTAGTTTAATCTTTAGTTTATTCTTTGAACAGTCTGGAGTGGATCAGGATGCATTTCACTGCTTGTTGTACGTGTATAACTAGTCATGTGATAAATAAACATCTTGAATCTTGAATCTAAAATCCTGTGTCTCCTTCAAAGAGGCCATTGGCCTTTTGATCGCCTCTCTTACCAGTTTTCTCCTCACTCTTCCATCCAGTTTGAAGGGACGGCCGGATTCAGGGAGGGTCCTAGTGCCAAACACTCACCACTTGGGATTAGTAAAGCCTTTGAGATGTTTTTATGTCCATCTCCTGCCTTATGTCTGTCCACAGCTCTGTTTCTGAGACTTGTTGCACATAGTCAGTTATTTGCTGTCGTCTGTGCTCATTCCTGTTTCCCTGATGCTCAGTGAGAACTTCCTACACAGTGTAACGATGAGGTGCAGTCAGTGCTTGTCCAGTAGGGGGCACTGTTTCACAGCTAGAACTTGGACTGAACCATAGTAAGCCACTCTGACAAGTGTGTGTGTGTGTGTGTGTGTGTGTGTGTGTGTGTGTGTGTGTGTGTGTGTGTGTGTGTGTGTATGTACATAGACACACACCCCCACACCACCCCCCAC